>CAUYUJ010016171.1:52500-70000 GCA_963575745.1 Prorocentrum cordatum | reverse complement strand
ACGACGACGATGACGACGGCCGACGACGCCGACGACGACGACGACGACGCAGACCTGGCGTGCGCGCGGGTCGGTCGAGCGGCCATGGTGCGCGACGAAGGCAAACACCAGGAGAACGACGAGGACGAGGACGACGACCACGACGACCACCGAGATCGCCACGACAGCAACGACGACCCATGATGATCATGGCAATAGCGACGACGGCGAAGACATGGAAGAGGAGGTAGGAGGAGGCGACATAACGAAACCTGCCTGCTTACTTGCTCTATCCCTTGCGGGCAGATCATCTCATTAGATGTCCCTTGGTCTGTCTTGCATCCGCACTTGCTTGCAGCCTGTACGAAGGCCACATCGCCTTGGAGGCGGCCAGTGGGTCAGAACTGGGTGGGCCCCAAGAAAATCGGTGAAGAAGGGGGGACAAGGGCAAATCCGCTCAGAATCGGTCCGCCGACTCTTGCGGGGTTCTATCTGGTACAATTATTAACCACGGATCGGTGTTGGACAGACCCGGGGCCCGAAAACGGCCCCCAGAGACCGAAAAAGGCAAGCCACCGTCTCGAACTGAAAACCTCGCATTCTCTCAAAGCTGGCTGGAACCACTGCTGATTCACCTGAACCCCCCAAACGACTCCAGACATCGCCCAGATATTTTTGCAGTCTCTCCTGCCGCAGTGAGGCTGCAGCCCCCCGTGCAACGTCAAAAGAGAAGCGGCCTCTATCTAACCGCTCCTGCTCCCCCTCGCCCTGGTCGGGAACGCACTGACCTGGGCCAATGCAAACCTGGGCCAGCCAGGCTTTGCAGGATCCTGTAGGATCCCGCGCGCTAGCCCGAGCCAGTGCACCCCTGGCTCTGATCCTGCAAGATCTGGCGCTTGGCTGATCCCCGCTTGCAGTAACCCCCCTCACACGGCTCCCGACCCAGTCCCCCCCTGGGAAGTCTGCGGAGGCCTCCGCCTCCGCGGAAGCCTCCGTGGAGCCCCTCGCAGTGGCCTCTGGAGGCCCAGATTAGGGCACACATCCGGCTCCCAGGCGGTCAATAAAAAGAGGTCCCTTCTCCTCCTCCTCCTCCTCCTCCTCGTCCTCGTGCTCCTTGTCCTCCTCCTCCTCCTCCTCTTCCTCTACCTCTTCCTCTTCCTCATCCTCATCCCCATCAGCAGCATCATCGCCATCATCATCATCAGCAGCAGCAGCATCAGCATCATCATCAGCATCATCATCATGATCAGCATCATCCTCAGCATCATCACCATCAGCAGCAGCAGCATCGTCACCATCAAAAGCATCACCATCGCCATCATCATCACCATCAGCATCATCAACATCATCAGACTCACCATCACAAACACCAGCACCATGACCATCACGTTCACCGCCACCGTCACCTACACCATCCATCCTCCTGCTCCTGATTGTGTTCCGCACGCCATTCATGTTCCTCCTGGTGTGTGATCATCAACATCACAGCCACCAAACTTATCACCATCATCACAGCCATCATCATCATCATCACCATCATCAGTATCGCCATCTTCTTCATCAGCACCATCATCATTGTCGTCGCCACCGTCGTCACCATCATCCCGATCATCAGCAGCAGCAGCAGAGACACCCGCAGCTTCAGCCATCACCATCATCATCATTAACATCATCATCAGCAGCATCATCAACATCATCATCATCGTCGTGGTCATCGTCATCAGCAGCAGCCGCAGTATCGGCATCATCATCAGCATCATCATTAGCATCATCACCATCACCACCATCGTCATCATCACCAGCGTCATCAGCACCGTCATCATCATCATAATCAGCATCAGCATCATCCAAAGCATCATCATCACCATCACCATTATGATCATCATCACCATCACCATCATCGTAATCAGCAACATCATAATTGTCCCAGTTATATGATTAACCATCATCCTCATCAGCATCATCATCATCATCCCCATCATCATCATCGTCAACATCCAGATTATCATCATCATCATCATCATCATCATCATCATTACGGTCATCATCATCAACAACATCATCATCATCATCACCATCACCATCATCATCATCATCATCATCATCATCATCATCATCATCATTATCCGTGTCATGATCACCACCGCCACAACCATCATCATCATCATCATCATCATCATCATCTTCATCATCACCATCATCATCATTATCATAAACCTCATCATCAACCTTATCATCATTACCATCATCAGCATCATAATCACTACCATCATCATCATCATCACCATCATCATCATCATCATCGTCCCTCGTTTCCCTTTTCCTGTTGCTCCTCGTTATCCTGCTCCGCGTCCTCTCCGTTCTCATCATGCAAACTCCCTCCTCTCTCCTCATCTCTCCTCATCTCTCCTCCTCCTCCTCCTCATCTCTCCTCCTCCTTCTTATCTCTCCTCCTCCTCCTCATCATCCTCCTCCTCCTCCTCCTCGTCCTCCTCCTCCTCCTCCTTCTCCTCCTCATGCCTCCTCACACCCTCCCTCCCTCGCGAGCAATCTCGGTCCTTGCCTCCGTCGCCGCGGACTGCCCCGCGCGCCACCGCTCAGGAGCCAGCCGCGCTTGCCCTCCACTGCTGCGTACCGATGACCCAGCTCCAAGCTGCCGGCGTCGTTTAGGCAGCAAGGCGCACACCGCCGCCTCCAGGTCGGCACGCAGGCGGCCGATGCAGAAGGCGCAGGCACGCGTCGTGCCGTTTTGTTCCCCTCCTCCCTCCCTCCCCCCTCCCTCCCGATCCAACCCCGACTGGCGCACGTCGGCCAACCGGTGTCGTGGCCCTCCCTCCATCCCTCCCTCCCTCCCTCCTCCCTCCCGATCGAGCCCCCTCCCTCCCGCCTCCTCTTCCCTCCCCCCTCCTCCTCTTCCTTCCCTGCTCCCTCCTCCCCTGCCCTCCCTCTCTCCCTCCCTCTCTCCCAGGTCAAGGCCCTGCCCGCCCTCCTCTTGCCTCCCTCCCTCCCTCCCTCCTCCCCGCTCCTCCCCTCCCCTCCCGATCAAGCCCAGCCGGGCGGAGGCCGGCGTCTTGCCCGGGGCGGCCGCCTCCCAGCCGCCCACGCCGGGGCCCCAGTCAGGCTCGGCGCCTGCGCGGGGCGATCGGGCGGAGCTCGTCGTCGCGAGCTCGCTCGGAGAGCCGCCGTCGGGCAGGCACAACGACGACGGCGACCACGACGACGACGACGAACGGCGACGACGAGGACGACGACGACCACGACGACGACTGGGAGGCGAAGGAACACCAGGGAGGTGATTTCCCGACGGCCTTGGGCGCCTCGGCGGAAGAAACGGGGGTGGCCCTGTTGTCGTCGTCGTCGTCGTCGTCGTCGTCGTCGTCGTCGTCGTCGTCGTCGTCGTCGTCGTCGTCGTCGTCGTCGTCGTCGTCGTCGTCGTCGTCGTCATGGTCGTCGTCGTCGTCGCCGTCGTTCCTGGGGGTCCGCGCCAATTCCGCTTCCATCACTCAAGGGGCGCAGCCGTGTTGCATCGACTCAGGGATGCACATCCAGCAGGGGAGGGGCAGAGAGGGGGCGGGGGAAGACGGAGAGGGAGCCCCTGGAATACCCCAGCCCCCTCAACCCCAGGAAGACCGAGAACCATCCTTGCCCTCGCCTCCCCTTCATCCTCATCCTCCCCCCCCCTGCCTCTATCGAGCCCTGCTTCCTCCCTGCGCCATCTTACCCTCTTCTTTCCGCTTGCTCCGCCCTCTCACCTCCGCCCCTCTGTCCCCCACTACTCTCTTTTCTTTCCTCCGTCCGTCCGCTCTCCTCTTTCTTCCTCCTCCCTCACTCTGGAGGTGGAGGAAAAGCACTGGAAAAGTGCGCACGTCGGTCCTCGCCAACAAGCCCATCGAAGTCTTTATCCACACCCCCGCTCGTGCCACGGCTCACCGACGGGCCAGGGAGTGCCTGGCACGGATAAGGATGTCGAGCCTCCCGAGAGAAGAACTCTCACTTGGGCCCCAGCCACCCCGCGCCACCGCGTGGCCAAGCGGGCGCGCGGGTACAGCAGACACATCTGCTCCAAAGTTCTGATGTAAGAAATCTAGGGGCACGTTCGTCGTTGAGCTTAGAGCTTCCTGGGGTATGCCAGGGCTTCCGTGGGCCCCCATGGGCCACTGGGGATAAGAAGTGTTAGTGGGGCGCCTGCTCGCAAGGTGGTTTCAAATTTGACGCGCTACTGTATGGGGGGGCACAGAAGGTAACGATACCGATGCTCCCCAGACCTCTCCTCTGGGGCGCGCTATGACTTCCACGCGAACTCAGCCATGGCGGTGATAAGTGGGCAGGGGCGCTCTGCGACGCTACAGGCGTCGATGACCGACCGCCATCCTTCACCGTCGCTCCCACGGCCCAGCGGAAGGGGAGGCGACGGAGGGGTGCGCCCGGGAAGACGTCCGCGTAGGTCTCAAGGTCCTGCCGGTGCACGAATCGCAGCAGCCGCCTGCCTCAGCCGCCCAGGCTGAACCCCCATCCCTCCTCCAACCGATCCTCCTCTTCCTCCTCCTCCTCCTCCTCCTCCTCCTCCAACTCCTCCTCCTTCTCCTCCTCCTCCTCCTTCTCCTCCTCCTCCTCTTTCTCCTTCTCCCTCCTCCTCCTCCTTCTCCTCCTCCTCCCCCTGCTCCTCCTCACCCTCCTCCTCTTCCTCCTCCACCTCTACCCTTCTCCTACTCCTACTCCTCGACCTCCTTCTCCCCCTCCTTCTCCTGTTCCTCTTCCGCCTCGTCCTCGCCCTCGTCCTACACCTCCTTCTCCTCCTCTTCCTCCTCTCCTCCTCCTCATCCTTCTCCGCCTCCTCTCCTCCTCCTCCTCCTCCTCCTCCTCCTTCTCATCTTCCTCCTCGTCCTTCTCCTCTTCCTCCTCCTGCTCATCCTCCTCCTCTCTCGTCCTCCTCATCCTCCTCCTCCCCTCCCGTCTCGTGTTCCTCCTCGTCCTCCTCCTCCTCCCCCTCCTCCTCTTCCTTCTCCTTTCCCCTTCCTCTCCTCCTCCTCCTCCTCCTCCCCCTCCTCCTCTCCTCCTCCACCTCGACCTCCTCGTCGTCCTCATCCTCCTTCACCGCCTTCCTCTCCTGGGGTCCTCTTCATCCTCCCTCTCCTCCACCTGCTCCTCCTCCCTCCTTCTCCACCACCGGCCTCCTCTCCTCCTCCTCCTCCTCCCTCCTCCTCCTCCTCCTCCTCCTCCTCCTCCTCCTCTCCTCTGCCTCTTCCTCTTCCTCCTCCTCCTCCTCAGCCAGGTTGCTGATGGCGCTGTACCCCTGGCAAGTGGATATCGTGGGCGACGGTTTGCGCTGTACCCTGTAGTTAGTACTGACATGCCCAACGCGAACGCGTCCATGCCCAATCGTGGCCCTCCGCTAGGGCCGCGGCTTCCAGTGCTGCTGCAGCTGGCAGTGGCGGCGGCCACGGAGGAGGGGAAGGAGTCACGGGGGGCAAGGGCAGGATCTGCCTTGTGGCGCTACTGCCAGTGAGATGAAGTCCAGCTGACGCGAAAACCGCTTGAATGTGGACCGCAACGCCTTTGCGGGCGCCAAGCTGGGGAACAACACAAGCAAACGGACCACATACCTCAGATAACGATACAAAGATTCCTACTCATCCTTCCAGGCTTGGCCTCCGAGCACACGATGGCTACACTAAGGTGAGGGCCACATGCTTAGCATAGCGGTCTGCCAAGTTGATGTCGACCGCTTGTCACCATTCAGGCGGTAATTGGGAAAGGTCGTCTGGGCTCACATGGGCCACAACCATCATATGCCTCGAATCTGCACGTGGAGTACCGCATAGATGTGTTGTCTCCACGGCGCGTCTGCCATCCTTAGAAGGCCGAGGACCTGAAGATATTGCATTCACATGTGGGCAGCGCTGCATCGCTGACAAAACGGCGATATGTGCTGCAGCTGGTAAGGTTTCGGGGGGTAACCTGCGCCCACCGCTCACAACGCAGCGAATAACTCCCCTGCTGGCGTGATCTTCACAAGGGTCCAACCGGCTGCGTGGAAAATCACGGGGCCGCCCTCATAACAGGAGCCATCCGTGAAAGCCTCCCCTGTGAACGCCTCCTCGATCGAAAGGCCGCCCTGCAAACACCAATACTGATAGGTGCTCGTGCCTGATCCTGTTGGCGGAGTGGCCACGGCCTCGGGCCCCCTCTGAAAGCCACAAGCGAAGGGAAAACTACGATGCGTGTCCGAAAGCAAAGCTTTGTCCGCTTCATTGAACAGCTTGTCTCGGAGCTGGCGGGTGCATGGGCAGTGGTGCTGATCGTCTCCGAGAATTCATTGCGAGTTACTCCTATATGCAGTCTGTTTGGAGCTTATTCGGAAATTGGGGCACTCAGAAGGCTCGGCAAGGATTGCCAAATGAAATGCACGTCCAGTAAAGCGCGGCACCCGGGGCGACGTTTCACTTTCGGGCAACACCCTAACTCAAAGGTTGGCCGTGCGATTTGCCTGGGTGAATATCTTCCTGTCTACTCCCTCCTCTGAACCTCTGGTCGTTCTCAAAGTGAAAGAACTGCCTGTCGCCATCTGTCTCTCCCATCTTCAGGCCGATTGCCTTTGCCATCGCTCGAAGGATGTATGCCTCGCGAGGCTATGAAGCCGGTACCTTTCGGAACCTACCCACAAGATCTTACCTCTGCCACCTTCCCTTTTCCCCTCCTGGGGAGGGGAGGGAGGGAGCGATTTTGAAAATATCTGTCCTGGCCGCGCGGCCGATAAAAAAACCTACCCCGACGTTCCTACGTTCGGGAAGCAATACATGCAAAGCACTCAGCTGTATTCCGCACTTCTCTGCTGCACCAACCTTGCCGCTTCACAATCGCAGCAGTTCGCCCGATTCAGGACTATGCAGAAGCTGGGCTTGTATACGCACGGGCTCAGGGCTATGCAGAAGCTGGGCTTGCATGTTCACAGACTCGGGGCTTCCAAGCGAGGCGTGCATACACACGGGCTCGAGAGAAGACCGTGTATACACAGAAGGGTTCGGGGAGCGCCGCGTGTATCAATACAGGCTCGGGATGTATCATGCTAGGGCTTCCGCGCCCCCCGTCCGGCCACACAGCACGCCAGGCCCTTTCTGGGCCTCGCCCCCTGCGGAAAGTCCCACCACCTACGACTGCGGCATGCTGTGAGCCGCCCTCCGCCCACAACCTGTCGGGACACAGCGCTGCTGTATACCACTGAGCAAAACAAATATTATGTTGCAAACGCACCTACGTCCTACGTCGAGGAAAAAGAACAAGCATCCATCCTCTTCACTTGCCGCGCATTTTGCAGATGTGCCTCTGGTGGGCGCGAACTCGGACTCGGACTCGGACTCGGACTCGCTCTACACAGCCGGAAGGCTGACCCCAATGAAGGGGAGAGGGGGCGCGAACGGGTCGAGAAATGCGGCAGAAACACCAGCAAGAGCCATGTGCACTTCTTGGTTCCAAGAAGCCCAGATATGCAAACCTCGTTTTCCATCGAAAGCCACGTGCCTTCACGAGTGCGAAGCACTTTTCGTCTACCGCGCCTAGATATCGCTCGGAAAACTGGACCGTCGATGTTCTGGTCGTTTGGCATCGGCCAGTCGGCCGCCCGCGCACGAGTGAATTATCAAACAAGCGTGCATACAGACGGGCTCGGGGAAAAAAAACGTGCATACACAGGCTCGGGATGCATTGTGCTAGGGCTTGTGCGCGTCACGAGAACCACTCAAGCCGTGCACGTGATACCACACGACCAGCCCCGCCCGACCGCCCAGACAGCACGACCGGGCCTTCACGTGCCTCGCCCCCTGCGGGGTCCCATGCCATCCTTTGACCATCCGCGGGGCCCTCTTGGGACCCCCTTGCAGCCCTCCTGCGACTCTGGCGGGTTCCTAGTCCTGAGCGACCTAATCGCGTCCAGTCTGGACTACGTACAGCCCAAGGCCATTCGCACCATCGGGCCACCGTGCCCTACAGGGTGGTGAGTCCAAGAAGCTGGGCCCACTAACGGTGTCCAGGCGTTTCAAAACCATTGTACCTAAAGTCCTCCTCCTCCTCCTCCTCCTCCTCCTCCTCCTCCTCTTCCTCCTCCTCCTCCTTCACCTTCTCCTCCTCCCTCCTCCTCCTCCTCTTCCTGTTCCGCCTCCGTCTCCACCTCCCTCCCATCTCTTCCTCGTGCTCCTCCCCCACCCTACTCCTGCCCCTCCTGCCCCTCCTCCTCCTCCTCCTCCTCCTCCTCCTCCTCCTCCTCCCCCATCCACCCTCCTATTTCCTCTCTTCTCTCCTCTCTTCTCTCCTCTCCTCTCCTCTCCTCTCCTCTCCTCCTCCTCCTCCTTCTTTTCTACTCCTTCCTTACAGACAACTCCTACCTGTCGCGACCCCAGAAACGTCGGTAGGGGGCGGCCAAGCTTATCGCAAGAGATTCCACTTACGATCCTGGAACTTGTCATCCGAATAAGTTACACGGCCGGAGAGGAGGTATTTTCAAAATGGAAGACTCGCCTTAGCGTCGCATTCGTCATGCACGTGTTGGAAGAAGGTTTGGGGCTATCTTCGGGGGCGCGGGGCAGGAGGCAAGAGGGACGACCCCGGCGACTCTCACGCACTCCGCTGTGTTTCCGCCGGGCGCTCTCGACAGGAACCCGTTTGCATGATAATCTCGAACACACCTACAACTGCACACGGCAGAACTGCACCTTGCTGCGGGGACCAAAGGTGGCAATCATAATGAGATTTGGCGCGTCGGTCGGTCTGGGTGGACGGACGCCACCTCGCGACCTACGATGGAAGGCGATGGTGGTGCCGACGACTTTGCGTGCCAAACGTGGAAGCGATCACCATGTTTCACGGCGAGGCTTGGCGGCTACCGCAAGACAAATCATAGCACGAACAAGCGTTTCACCCTCGGACGGGAAATCCGGCACGAAGAAGTACTCGAAAGCGCGGAGGATCGGATCGCGAATTTGCTGCTGGGGCACGGGCGGGGGAGGGAAGCGGGCCGCGCGAGGTCGAGGCCCCCAGGCATACGGCCGGCATCACTGAACCAGGGGATGTGGGATGTCGGTGGGAAGCGGCCCAAGGGGCGGGGCCTAAAGGGGACACGTACAGAACGGCGAAAAGGGGCGAAATATCGGCGACGCGGCGCCATCCGCCGACCCCACCCGGTGCGACCCCGTTTGGGCGGCCAGGACGCCGGCGGCCACACCCTCTGGGCCTCGTGGGCGGCCCGAGAGGCGCAGCTACCGCCCGCGGCGCGACGGCAGCGCGCTTCTACGTCGCAGCGCGGCAGCGGCAGTCCGCACGCGCCGCTCAGGCGGACCAAGAAATCGGAATCGCAAACATTAGCCGGCGGCAGGGGGGGAGGGGGACAGGCGCAGGGGCCGCGGAGAGGGAGGAAGGGAGGAGAGGCACTCACTTGGCGAGGTGCGTCACCGCGGAGCGGCTGGGGCGGCCAGCCGCCAGCCAGTGCTGCGCAACCTGGCAATGGGCGCGGGGCGGCGTCGCGGCCACACCCAGGGATTGAGGCAATGGCTACAGCGACGTCCGCACACGCGACAAGGCGGAGCTCAGGAGCTCCGCCCATGGATCAGGTCACCAGGGCGTTGGAGGCTGGTGGACTGGGGAGCCGGGCCCCAGAGCGAGGCTGGGAGGAAAAACAAGGGGACAGACAAGGAGACAGACAGGAGTGAGGGAGGAGGGAGGAGGGGGAGGAGGAGGAGGGAGGAGGAGGAGGAGAGAGGAGGAGGAGGGAGGAGGAGGAGGAGGAGGAGGAGGAGGAGGAGGAGGAGGAGGAGGAGGAGGAGGGAGGAGGAAATGAGAGGAGGAGGAGGAGGAGGAGGAGGAGGAGGAGGAGGAGGAGAAGGAGAGGGAGGAAAAGGAGGATTCAACCAGGGATTCAACCGAGCAGCTCCGTTGCAGAGGGGGCCCCAGAGAGGGCCCAGGGCCGATGAGGGCCGCGCGCGTGGCAGTGGGGAAACTTAGCGTCCCCTGCGAGCACCCGAAGACTGTGATGGGGCGGGGCCAGGCTCGCTCGACGGGCCAGCTCCGCTCGCATCTGGCTGCCAACACCTGGCAGCAAACTCGCCACGACTCTGCATCGCCATCTTGACGGCCGACGGAGGGCCCTCCAGACCGGGGTAAAGGCCTCTGGCCACGTGGGAAAAGTTGTTCGCGCCTTTGCGCGCCATCGGAAGACACCCTAGAACAAGATGACGGAAGCCAGTCGTAGCAAGCTGACCGCAGGTGCGAGAGAAAATTCGAAGTACTGGCCCATTCTCCCGAGCGCATGACAGTGGTGGACCTCTACTCCCCGCAAATTGGGACCAACTCCCGGAGATGCACGGGCAACCAGCGGAGGCTCAGCACAAACAGCAGGAGGAGCAGGGGGCGGAAGAGGGAAGCACTGATTCATGCACAGACCTAGGACGCCCTTCGCGCCTGGCGAGGTCATGCGGCAGACTTCACAGGTCCACCTATTGCCTCTCTGCTGGAGGCCGTGGGAGGAGGCGAAAACCGCAAGGGCCAGACGGACCCTGGGTACATCTCTTGGATGGGTACCTCAACGCGGTCCGCCTGCGAAGACATGTAGGCAGCCGAAGCATCGAGCATCGCGCGTCTGGCACGCTGTCTGATCACGGCAGCAGCGGAGTCCACCCCGTCGGTCCGAGGCAGAGCCCCCGCCATCCGCCGCACCAACGTCAACTCTACCGCCATTCCCGCCCAAAAAATCAGCTGCCATTTTGCCGATGGTTTCCTGCTCGCACGCAAAGTGGCGCGGTCGTCGGTGCGCGACGGAATCCATCGTATTATAATTTCTCCATGCCTGGATCGCCAGCTAACAATCGTTCTCTCCCACAAGTCCCCCCTGCGACGATTAGCGCGCGGGGGGGCGCAGGATCTGGCCCCAGGACATGGCAATACTGACATGGACTCCCTCTCCCCCTCCTCCTCCTCCTCCTCCTCCTCCTCCTCCTCCTCCTCCTCCTCCTCCTCCTCCTCCTCCTCCTCCTACAATGCATCCGTAGCCATTTTGGCTCAAGCAACTTGGGCTCGAGCACCATTTTGGCCGCTCGCTCGCCCACCCGCGGTACCTGCCCGAGGTGCTTGAGGCACACCGTTACCGTTGGCACACCCGTGCCAGCTCAGAGCGGTGACCGAATCCGCGGATCCCATGTCGGTCAGACACTGGTCATGTTGCAAGGGCTGTGGACAGAACGAATACAATGATAGGCTCGAGCAGAGAGACATGAAGTGTGGTCGATGTGGACGCAAAGTCAAACTATATGTACCATCCCCGAAGAAGAGCATCCTGAAGAGGGTATCCTTCGACGACGGCGCCAGTGGAGGTGGAGGCAGCGCTGCATCCACGCCCAGGAGCTCACCGAGGGGTAAAAGCAGTGGCGTAGAGGACGACGTCATCAGTCACCTTCGCTCGGCATTGAAGGCAGCAAAGGATCCTCACATGCGGCAGCGTCTTGAGCAACAGATCAAGGAAGCTCAAGAGACCAGCAGCCACAGTTCCACAGGGTCAGTCCTGCAGGCACTTCAACGTGCCGATGGTGCTCTACGTGATGTCAACAACCGACATGATCAATCGGTCCAAGCAGTCGCTCGTCTCCAGAAGAACCTAGCGGCGGCGCAGGCCAAGGAGCAGAAGCTCGCGATCGAGGTGGCGGAGGCCGAGGCTGTGCGCAAGCAGGCTGCGGCCGTGCTGGCGTCCCAGGAGGGAATCGCCAGCGGGCGCCCAGAGGCAGCCCAGCCGCAGCAGGAGAGCCAGAGGAAGCCCTTCGGATTGCATTGGGATGAGCAGCTGTTTCGTGACATCGAGAACCTCGATTGCGAGCAGAGCGAGAAAGATGAGTTGTTAAAGATCCGCCAGAAACTTGCCGACACGCAGAAGACGTTGGAAGGGAAAGCGGATCAAGTCGCTTCGTGGGTCGAGAAGGCCAAGAAGATGCAGGCTGACATCCAGGAGCGGATCAAGAAGAAGAGGAAGCCAGACGTGGACTCACCCGCGGCCGCCGCCGCAGCTGGCGAGAGCAGCGCCGCGGACAGTGCCACGGAGGCTCCTCCACAGGGCGCGGCGCCCTCGGCGCAGCATCACGCAGCCGCCGAGGAGCGCGCGGCCCGCATCCAGGCTGAGGCCGAGCGGATCTCGCAGGCTAAGTTCGCCGCGATGCAGCAGAAGGAGCGTGAGCAGCAGAAGCAGACGCAAGGGGACACCGCCTCCTCTTGACTATCTGTGGAATCGGCAGATTCGAGTACCTCACGCAGTACATCATCGTCATCGAAGGAGGTTTCGTCGTCGAAGCCGTATTGCTCGCGCCCACGGCCAGGGGAGAATGACTTCACTCACATCTTGCATGGCAACATCACCGCCATGGGGGAGAAGGTGTGGCAGTTCATTCAGGAGGCATGTGAGCACCGCGCTTTTGATTTCTTTTGTCTTGCCGAGACTCATGTCTCCAGTACTTCCTTGTCTAGAGATTGGTTGCCCAAAGCTCGCAAGGCGAAGCTCAGAGTCTTCGCCAATCCGGCAAGACTCACTGGTCGCGCCTGCACAGCCCAGGGCGCCGAGAGAGCCACTGAGGGCGGGGAGTGGATCCTGGCGTCGGGACATCTTCAGGCCCACTCAATGATGCCTCAGCTTGCTCTTGCTGATTTTCAGGCCGACGGACAGGCCGCGACAGACGGATTTTGTGCCGCACTTGTACACATGTCTGGATACTCGTACGTACTTGTCACATTTTATGGGCTCACGGCAGTGGGCCTCGCAGGCGACAATGTGCAGATATTTAATCGCCTAGGCGCCTTTTTAGCGTCACTGCAGCTCCCGTGGGTTGCCGTCGGCGACTACAATGTGCCTTCGGATGTCCTGCAATCATCTGACTTTCTCACTCGTGTAGGCGGTGTGGTAGTCAAGGCGCCTGTGGAATACACGTGCGACGCGGGCAGAGAAGGCAGCCACATTGATTACATTGTCAGGTCTCACTCAGCTGTGGCTTACCTTGCCCGCGTTGAAGCTATGATGGCGGTGCCGTGGAAAACACACTGCGGCCTCCGTATCACCATGCGCTCATCAGGCAAGCAACTTATCACGAGGTGCTTGTCGCTACCTGCACGATTGCCCCAGGTCGCAAGACCCAGTCAGGCGCCCATCCTAGGATCCAAGACCCAAGTTCAGAAGCAACAGCGGTCGGTCCGAATACAAGCTGCCAAGGTCAAGCGTCAGGAGCGCTACGACGGACTTTTTGGCGACCTTTGGCCTGAGCACAATGACGCCTCGGCAGCTGCTAATATTTCTGCAGATGCGGAGCCCGACCGCGAGCCAGACTTGGGGCCCGAGGACTTCGAGCAGTTTGAAGAAGATCCTTGGGCGTCGGAGCTCAATTTCTGTCCTGACCGTGAGCTGGGTGCAAAGGTTCCCTCATCCACTCCTGACGGCCTCTCGGGGTCCTCAGGTTGTGGGTCTGGGACTGTTGGACCTGGAGTGGGGCCCGTGATCGGCGTGCCTGTCGGCGTGCCTGTCGAATGTGTCTTTTCTCCCCAGCAGCAGGTTAGTCAACAGATCGACGAGCGCCCGTGGGTATGGAACCCAGGGGCGCCGCATGTATTCACGTTACCTCAGTACACGCCGTCCATCACTTGGGGCCTTGTCACTCCTGATGCACATGATTCGTCTGTAGGAGAGCCAGTCGGTGAATTTATTCCCCCACTCCCCAGCGTGTTTCAAGAGCCGCCCCCCCCCCCAAGTCAGGAAGTGAGCCCAGTGTCATTCGCTATCCCAGCCGAGACCTGGATCCAAGAGAGGTCCGAAGTCGGGCTGTTCCCTTCTAGTGTTTGCACTCCCCATGCTGCCTTTGCTTCGTCCGTAGCCACTAGGCTTGAGCATGGTTCAATCCAGGATGTCTCGGCGTTGTATGCGTCTTGGGTCACCGCGCTCGAACGGACGATCTATGTGCATCATGGAGTGGAAGGGCCCCCATCTTTGGGGCGAGCTCGTGGGTATCGCTTTGTGGTTCAGGAAGTGCGTTTACCAGCCAAGAGTCGGACGGTTCCGTATCGCGATCGACTCACATCCCGGTGGGAAAAGACACACACGGTTCTTCAAAGATTGTACAATCATCGAGCTCGCGCCAACGGTATCATTCAGCAGAAGCAGCTTGAGCAAGCATGTAAACATTTAGGGGACCAGGCTCCTGACGATGGCCATCGGGGACTTCGGGTTGGTTCTGACCCATCCTGGGAGGTTTGGAAACAACTGTTGAAGTCCAGTGCACGTCTAGTCACCCAGGACAAGCTGCAACTGTTGGTAGGAGCCGCAAAGAAGATTGCTGCGAGGTGCCGCGCTCGTGCGCTGCGGGCTTCGCTAGCTGAGTTTAAAGAATGGATGGCAGTTCCCACGGCAGCAGGCGTTTTGCATAAAGCTATGAGGCAGGACCCTGTACCTTCGGAGGAAATCATCCAAGGGGCTACTGTGGTGTTTCAACCTCGGGATGTTGTGGACCTGCGGGCCAAACCATTTCGGGACCTCTGGACGAAATCAGCCTCAGCTGAAACAGATGCGAGGATCATTCACGCTTTTGCAGTGGCACGCGAAGCGGCTCGTGACGAACCGCTGGATGTGCTTTCAGTATGCGAGATTCGACAAGCGGCTCACGCCATGAAGGCACGAGCTGGGCAAGGCGTGGACGTTTTAAGTCCTACCGATATCGAAAGGATGCCCGATATCGCGTTGACTGAACTTTCCCAACTATATGCCGTTATCGAAGAGACACTTGTTTGGCCAGCACAACTTGGGCTCACTATTGGACGGCTATTACCGAAGAAAGTCTCAGGGGATCGGGTCATCGGGCTCCTTTCGATGATAGCACGAATATGGAGTCTAGCCAGAGAGCCACATGTTAAGACTTGGGTCACTGAATCCGAGCCCATGTGGGATGCAGCTATTCAGGGCAACGCCGCCCTACGAGAAGCCTTGTTGCGAGTTTGCGAGGAGGAAGTATCTGGGGCCCTCGGCATCCCTACGGGCCATGGTCTTCTGGATATTCAGGGATTTTACGATTCCATGGAATGGTTTCTACTTATACCAACGGCTCTAAGGTTGGGGTACCCACCAGTAATTCTATATCTCGAGTTATTGCAGTGTATCATGCCACGGTCGTTGGGACAAAGCGGGGCCTACGCCGAACCTATACTACCTACTCATTCCATTGTGCAAGGCCTCCGTGGAGGCACTCGATTTGCCAGATGTTTGACGTATTTCATTCTTTCTCGTGTCACGGTTGCTCACCCAGCTATGGGCACTAGAATTTGGGTCGACGATTTGTCCCAACGGGTACGGGGCTCACGGCGTGCGATCAGACTTTCGCTCGTCCAGGGCCTCTTGGACACACGCCGTGCTCTCACCAGCGAATGCCTCACAGTCTCACCCAAGAGCGTGGTGCTATGCACCCATCTGAGTGATGCGCAGTTCGTTTCTGAGCAGCTTCGGAAGGCAGGTTTTCACGTCAAGCCGTGCACTCGGGCAGGATATTTGGGCGTGGACTTGAGTGGGGGCAAACGACATGTACGACAGCAAAGGGTCAAACGTGTTCAAAAAGCCGTCACCATGCACAACAAAGTAGTTCGATATGCACGTGCTGGCAAAAGATATCATATTACTAGTAAACTTACGCGCGCTGGCACTATGGCAGCAGGATTATATGGGCACGAGCTGCACGGAGTATTCGGCACTCACCTCACGAGGATTCGGCGCCAGATGGGGCATGCCTGCGGATCAGGGAAGAGGGGACGATGTTTAACCACGTTGCTCGACTTACGCAGTCCAGGAGGAGATCCAGGATACACACTTCCCAAGGCATGTCTCCGTCTGTGGCTGCAGCAGTTTTTGACCTTGCCTACGATACGGCAGGGCATTATGCTTGCATGGCCGAAGATCTTGCAGCGCATGAAGGAAGCTCCAGCAGGGCAACGTTCACGACTGGTCCGAGGTCCCACTGGAGCTGTTATTCTACATCTTCTGGAGGCTGGGTGGAATCCTGAATTACCTTGGCTTTGGAGGGCTCCAGAGGACCACGAAGGGGACCTGGAGATGTGGAGATTCCCCCCTTCTGAGCTTTCTGGAAACATCTTGGATGACGACCCTGAGCCCCTGCTGGAGGACTTTGGAGCTACTATTCAAGCCAAGTTGTGGCGCGAGGCCGCCCGCCATTTTTGCGGCGAAGGAATGCAGTTTGGAGTTGATAATATGTCGCTGCGAAGACTCATTCAGCAGCTTCAGTCCGTGCGGCAGGGCAGGCGATTGGCCGAGATGATGGTTTCGATTGCTACGGGAGGGTCCTGGCCGCGTCAGAGGCAGCATGACGAAATCGCGGGTGAGCATGAGGTTTTGTGTCCCAGGTGTTCCGCTGAGCCCGAAACTCAGTTTCACAGGTGTTGGGGGCGTGCTGAAAATCGAGGGGCCCAGGCCTACGACGACTCAGAGCATCTCGTTTGCGCTGCATACGCACAACATGAAGCCGAGCCCTGTTTTTGGCTGCGAGGGATAATCCCAGCCAGGTGGACCGCAGCACCTCCGCCAACCATGGAGGAGACGTGGCATCTGGTCGGCACCAACGCGACAGAACCATCAGGATGTCTGGGAGAGGGCACTGAGGCGCAACCCGTGATTGTCTTTGGAGATGCTTCAGGAGGCAAGGATTCTGGGGATCCCAGGTTCATGAGGGTTGGTATTGCAATCACTGTGCTGGAGGCTTTTTCCCCGTGTGTCATTCGCGCTTCCGTCCAGGGCCCTCTTGCGGGACGTGTGCAGTCTGTCCCCAGAGGGGAAGTCAGAGCTTTTCTTTTGGCCTTAGAGTGTACTAAGGACCATCTGGTGTATGTGACCGACTGCGAAGCGGCCACAAAAGGATTTCATGAGCAGATGCACGCACGGCCCCATGGGGCCAACAAAGATCTCTGGAATGCCATCGGAGGACAGCTCAAACGTCGGAGGGGGCAGGCCTCAGTATTGTTCGTCAACTCTCACCTCACAGGCGAGCAGATCGTTGATGCATGCATCCCGTCCTGGTTGGCTGTCGGCAATCACTGCGTAGACGAATTGGCCGCGCAGGCGGCACAAGCATGCAGATTGCCCGACGAGGTTCGGGCTTCCATCCTGACCATCGAGCGCGCGGCGTGGCTCGTCAGGCACCGCCTCCTGAGGGCCAGCTTGGACGCGCTGCAGGCCGAGGAGCGTGGTGGAGCGCCCCCGAGGGTGAAGGGTCCTCCTCCTCCCCCTCCTCCTGCCCCCTCGGTCGTCCGTGCTTTCGTGTCGGAACATAGCCTTGACGAGTGTGGGCGCAGGTGCCTCAGATGTTTCGGGTCTGCCTCGAAAGCAAAATTGTCTGAGTGGCTCACCTCGCCCTGTTTCGTGCCTGAGGTTGTTTCTGATAAGTTCAGAGGCCTTCCGAGGGGGGGGCGGCTCCACGTAGCTGGGGGGTGGGTTGACACGTCGCACAGTTTGAGACTG
>CAUYUJ010016171.1:0-47500 GCA_963575745.1 Prorocentrum cordatum | reverse complement strand
CGGCGGGCTCGTAGGAGGCGGCGACGCGTTGAGCGTTGTGAACTCTGGGGGCGCCAGAGGAGTCTCGGACTCCGACGGCATGGGCGGCATGGGCACCTCGACAGAACTTGCCAACAGTGAATCTGACCCTGGGACGGTATCGTCCCCAGACGGGCCGCACAGCTCGACAGGCTCGACAGGCTGGACAGGGGTAGGGCTAGGACCAGGGCGAGGGCAAGATGGCGGCTGATCCACGACTTCCACGTCCACGTCCATCGCGTTAATGCTCCCATTATCGCCATCATCGCCGTAGTACACCGCCTCCCAGAGGCGCAGGGATGCAGCTAGCTCAGCATCGGCGGCACGGGACGCCTGGTGTGCGAAGCGCAAGTCCTCGAGAATCGCATCAACGTCCATAACATCCGCAGAATCGCAGAATCGAGTGGTGCACACGTGCACACGCCTTTGAGCCATTGAGTCGAAAGTGGCTACGGACCAGACGGTCAAAATCAAGGTCCAAGGGTCAGGGGAGTCACTCCGGGCCACTAAAGGCTCCTGGCTCCAGGGTTCCAGGGGGCAGGGGTAACTATATGTCGATCTGTGGATCCGTGGGCCTACGGACCAACGGACCTACTTACGGACTTGCGGACTTACAGACTCACGGACCTATCATGGGCCCCATGGGCCCATGAACGGAGGCCGCGGCGTGGAGATGTGGAGCTGCGGAGGCCCTATGGACATATGGATCCGATGGGTTGAAGGCTGCAGGCGCTGTAGGCTGTAGTGCTGTAGCGCTGTAGTTGTACTTGCAGTTGAAACTTTGGAGCTGCTGGAGCTCGGGCTGAAGCTGGAACTGGAACTGGCTCTGGGGCTCTGGCGACTTAACAATTACTCCATATGAAAATGCTCTCCCTCTTCCCCTGATGGCGTCCGGGCGATGGCCGCGCGCCCTCCGCGTGCTGTTTTTTTTTTAACACGCAGGATTCCCGGGAAATCCCGGGAAACGACTCTCGCTGAGGCGCCGGCGCCATTTGTTCCCAAAATGCTGCTCTCGTTGAGGCGCCGGCCTCATTTCTGCTCCCGAATCGTTCCGGATCGTGCTCCCGCTGCAGCGTGGGCCTCATTTTCGGATCGGTGTTTGGCCTCCGTCGTTCAGGATGGCGTTCTCGCCCCAGCGCGGGCCTTTTTCTCGCGCGCCCATCCGCCCGCCACCACCGCGCCGCACCGCCACCACCACCACCACCACCACCACCACCACCACCAACAACACAACCAGCACCAGCACCAATACCAACACCACCACCACCAGCACCACCACCACCACCAGCACCACCACCACCACCATCACCACCACCACCACCACCACCACCACCACCACCACGACAACCACGCACACACGCACGCACGCACGCACGTGCACCACCACCCACTACGCACGCGCGCGCGGAGCCACAGGTCCGCTACGACACGCGTCCGCGGATAGAGAAAATCAGCGCCATGGTAAGGGATGGGAGGGAGGGGTAGGACGTCAGATATGACGCGAGCGCGCCTAGCTTGTCATCACCCCTCCCCCCCTCCCCCCCCCCCCCCCCTCCCCCCGCCCCCTCTCGTACTCGTCCTCTCATCCTCAATGTCATCTCCTCGTCTATCGATCTTTCGTTATTCCGATAAGTTCGATCGATCGCTCGATACTTCGAGCCACCGCCGCCACGTCAAGTCAAGAGGTCCTGAGGTCTCCAGATCTCCAGAGTTCTCTGAGTTCTACAGCTCTACAACAGTTCTACAGGGCGAAGAGAAGACGCTTCCCCTGGGTCCCTGGGCCGCCCCCCTCGGCCCCTCATCGCCTCGTCGCCTCATCGACTCATCGCCTCATCGACTCGTCGCCCTCCCTGCCCGCCCTCTCTCTCCATCTCCCTCTCCCTCTCCCTCTCTCTCTCTCTCTCTCTCTCTCTCTCTCTCTCTCTCTCTCTCTCTCTCTCTCTCTCTCTCTCTCTCTCTCTCTCTCTCTCTCTCTCTCTCGCGGGCTGGCGGGGTCCTCTGCGCGCACTCGCTTCCGATCCTCCACGAGCGTCCTCGCGCGCGCCGAGATCTCCCTCTCCTCATCGAATGCGGCCCGCTTGATCTCCAAAATGCAGCTGGTGCTGAGCAGGTTGGCAGATGCGGACACCTCGGGCGTCTCGCCCTGCTTCGGATTCGGAGCGGCGCGCGGCGCCGGCCAGCGCCTCTCCGCCATGAACGCCGGGCGGGCGCCGTCATCCTGGCGGGGGAGGGGCGGGGAAGCAGAGTCGAAAAAGCAGTCGGGAGGAGCGGGGCGGGGAAGAGAGGAGGAGAGGGAGGAGAGGAGGCGAGGAGGGGGAGGAGGAGGAGAAGTAGGAGGGGGAGGAGGAGAGCAGGAGATGAGGAGAGAGGAGAGGAGGAGAGGAGAAAGTAAAAGAGGAGAGGAGACGAGGAGGAGAGGAGGAGAGAGGAGGAGAGGAGGAGAGGAAAGAAGGCGGGGAGGAGAGGAGGAGGGGGAGGAGAGGGGGGGGTAGGAGAGGAGAGGAGGAGAGGGGGAGAGGAGGGGAGGCAGAGGAGGAGGAGGAGGGGGAGGGGTCGAGGAGGAGAAGAGGAGAGAAGGGGAATAGGGCGGAGAGGGGGGAGGAGGAGAGGGGGAGAGGAGAGGAGAGGGAGAGAGGGAGGATTTGGCTGCGCGCGCAATCCTCGAACTTCTTCCACGCGCGCTCCCAGGTGGCAGTCGGCGCGTCGAACGGCTTGAGGTAGGTGCTGTCTTTCTCGGTCAGCTCCATGCCAGCGCCCTTGGACTTCCTGACGCTCGGCTGCTTTAACCAATAAGAGTTCTCATCCTCGACGGATGTCTCGAACATGCGGCGCGCCCATCCATGAACGCATGAGTCAGAAGTGACGTCGAGCATCGCGGGCTCTGGAACTACGTAGAGGCCGATGCCGCCAACGTCTGCGCACTTGAAGCACTTTTTCCATGCTATCGGCGGCTGGTTTGCCGGGCAAGGCAATACCTTCCCGAACAAGCGCAGCTTCAATTCTGGGCCAAGCTCGACCTTGGGCTGGGACTCCTGGGATTTGGTCGCGTCGATCTCGCCCCCGGCCTCGGTCGCGGCGGTCGCGGCGGCCGCGGCGGCCCCAGGTAGATCGCCCCCAGCCCCGCCGCCCTCAGCGATCTCAGCGGTCTCAGGCCAGAGTTTGTTCGGCCTGTAGAAGAGCACGTGCTTCCTTAAATTTGCGCCGTCAGAGGACAGCTTGCCCATGGCCGCGCGCAGGGACGACTCCTTGATCGTCCACTCGGTCATCCATCGTCCCACTTTGGAGCTCGCAGAGAGTGCCTTCCAGAGTTTCGAATCCACGAAGTGGGTAGGCGAGTACAGCAGCCTCCTGTATGAGCTCATGTCCTAGGCCCCCGTGTAACCCCTGCACCAGCTGCGCCAGAAGCATCACCGTTAGAACCCTTACCTTTAGCATTGGCACCACTGCCATCACCACCAACTGGCGCGAGCTTGGCGTAGAAGTCCTTGGTCCGTTCATTCCACACGCTCTGAAGTTCATCTTCCTCTGCTCTCTTAGACGCGAGCTCAGTGGCCGCCAAAAGCTCCACGAGGTCGTCTTTGTTGGTCCTCTTGTGCTCCTCGGAAAGTTCGGAGTCGAGCGAATCCCTCAACGCGGATACTGAAGTGCCTTTCAGTTCGCTAATGATCCCGCGCTCCATCTGGGCCAAGTCCGATTGATTCTTCTTTTTTTTTTTTTTGAATTGACCGACGGTGTGCGATGTCTTGATAATGTTAATCCAGTGAACGGTACACTCTTCAAGGTCGTACAAGCAGGCGTCAGCCGTCGAAGCCTTTACCAGTGTGCCTTCCAAGAAGGCGCGCGCCTTTGTGATCCGATCGGATAGCTCTACTGAAAGTGGCAACTGATCCTCGGAGATACCAGTCAGCTCGATGGCGTCCGCACTTGCCGTGGGCACTTCAGCCAGCAACCCGATAACATGGAGAGTCCTAGTCTGGAACCAATCGTGGATGTTGTCGTGCGACCTCCACAACTGGACCATATCCTTCAACTTCGGGCACATAGTGATCAGGACCGACACCTTTTCCTTGCAGGCGCCCATGGTGCCTTCGAAGAACTGGTTAAGCAAACTGATCACATCGCCATCGATAGAATCAAAAATAACCTTGCCCACAATATCAACGATGTATGACATGGCCGTGTCCAAGCTCTCTCCAGATAGCGATTTCTTCAGAACAGTTGGAGTCGCGATCTCCCTGAACAGCGCTTCCGCCTCAATGCTGCATGCCTTGTGAATGCGCTTCGTGAGCTGAAGGGCACGACTCGCTCCCGCGCCCCCCCGCCGCGGAGGATTCGCAACCATCAGGCCAGATGAAATTAAATAATGACATTACGGCTTTCAGTTTCGGCCAAATCATGTCATGGTCTTGCAGTTGTTCTCCGATCTTCTCCGCAAGCACCACCCAACGTAGTGCGATGAAGCGGTTGACCAAGCCAACTCAAGCCAATTGGAGTATCTAGGCATCTTGCAGAATCACAGTAACAAGAACACAACAATCAAACACTAAACGATCAAACCACCCACCCAGCAACCACACAACCAAACAAGCAAGCGAGACGTGCGGCGGGATTGCGTGACGCTGCGTGGCGTGCTGGGTGCCTGTGTGTTGTCTGTGTTGTTGCGTTGTGTGTTGTGTTGTGTGTTGCGTGTTGTGCCGTGTTGTGCGTGTTGTGCGTGTTGGTGTGTTGTGTGTTGTGATGTGCGTGGGTGTGCGTGTGTGGTTGTGTGTGTGTGTGTGTGTGGGGGGGGGGATCGGCGCTTGGCAAAAGCCAGTTAGATGGTCGCCCTTGGAGCTGGTGGTTGCCGCGGCGTCGGTGCCCTCCGCCGCATGCTGTTCTTCCTCGGGCTGGTCCATGAGGTCCGTGTCGTCGGTCCTGCCCTCGCAAGCGTAGTGCTCGTTGATGCGCCGCTTGATGTGCGGACGGAGCTTGATCCACGAATCGCGTGCCTTCCATTGTTTGGACCCTACGTGCTCCACGACCATCTTCTGCAACATACCTGCATCCCAATTCTCAGATTCCTGCGGCGAGTCTGGCCCCGCGTGCTTGAGAAGCTTCGTTGGGATCAAGGATCACGTCAACGAGTTTCGGATCTTTGAACACTCTCTGGTCGGGAACCGAAGCCTCGCCAAACATGGCAAATTCCAGGCACCGCGCAACTATTCGATAATGCAATTTCGGATCGATCTTGCTGCCTGGGATCTTTTCCACAGTGAACGCGATCGCGTTCAGGGTGTCGTCTGCAAACGCAACCTTCCTACCTGACGCATTGGCGGCATCGAACTTCTCAGTCGCGTCAGCCACGACAGGACCGCCACTGGTGCCACTTGCTCCGCTTGCTGCCGATCCGGACTTGCTTTTCTTCGCCTTTGCCTTTCCCGTCGCCTTTGCCTTTGCCTTCGCAGCAGTGGCAGTAGGCGCCTGGGCGGTCTGGAACCCCTTGGGCTCCTCCATGCTCTGGAACACCAGGCCGGTCTTCGGCGGGTCTGCTCGGGATTTGAGAATCCATGGCGCCCCGTCGTTGGTCGGGGCGGCCAGCTTCGCCAACTCCAGCAGCATCTCCATAGGGTCGAACTTCACCACCGCTGTGGCCACCTTGTCCATGAGGAAGTACACGCGCCCTGCCTTGAGAGTCGGAACCGAGAAGACGCAGCGGGCGTTCATGCAGCTCCTGAACACCTCGAAAGGCGACGCAGAGTGCGCGGCCGTGAACGCGGCAGCCTTCGGGCCCTTGGTCGTCTTGTTCATGAGCGACCGCGCAAAACGGTAGTCATCGTGCACCCTGTGCAAGTCTTTGAAGTTCTTGTAAATGTAGTTCTTGTGCTCCTTCAGGTACTGAGCGCCGTCCTTCTTGGTCCCATCGCCACCTCCCTCATCATCTGCCTCATCTTCGTCGTGACCTCCGTCTCCTGCGCCTGCTGCGTCATCCGCGTCGACCTCGTCGCCAGCAGCCTGGCCCTGGTCAGCGCCGCCCGCGCCCTCGTCGAACTCCTCGGCTTTGCGCTTCGAAGCCCGCTGTGCGAGGAAGCCCTTCTGCACCTCGCGGAAGACCAACCCCCCCGCAGTTCGAACCCGAACCCCCGAACGCTCCAATCCTCAGACCCTCAACCAGACCCGGGAGAATCGGAGGAAGGAAGGGTAGGCGGACCAGACCAGACGGAGACGGGGAGACGGGGAGACGGATGGAGTAGGAGAGTAGGAGAGCATGGAGCGCAGGAGCGCAGGAGGAGGTAGGAGAGTGGAGGAGAGGAGCGGAAAGGAGAGGAGGCGGAGAAGTGGAGAAGTGGAGCCCCGGAGAGACAGAGAGAGAAGAGCGAGAAGATAAGAGGTGAAGAGGAGAAGAGGAGAGGAGGCAAAGATGAGAAAGACGAGGGGGAGGCGGAGACGAGGAGAGGAAGAGAGGAGGAGGAGGAGGAGGAGGAGGAGGAGGAGGAGAGGAGGAGGAGGGGTCGGAGGAGAGAAGTGAAGAGGAGGGAGGAAGGGATGAGGGGTCCCATGGTATGGTCCCTGGGCGTGGGACCTGGGACCTGTCGACCTGGCGCCTCTCGACCGTTCGACCGTGTCGACTGCGTCGATCTGTCGAGTCGATCGGTCGATCGGGGAGTTAGGGCGGTCAGGGCAGTTGGGGGCCAAGGTGCGGGTGGTGAGGGTCGGGGGGTCGGGTCCGGGTCTGGGGGTCTGGGGTCGGGCCCACTCTGGGATGGCATGGCCCCGTGGTCCCGTGGTCGCGCCTTGTCGCACTTCAAGTGCCCATCCATCAGCGAAGACGACCCCTGTCACACTGTTGGACCAGTTGCCCGCGGTCACAAAGTACTGACACGCATCGGGCGGCGTCCTCGCATGCAGATCTGCAACCGTGATTCCAGTTCGCAGCGCAGCAATCACCTGCTTGTTCTTGGGCTGTTCCTGGGAGGGGGGGCTGGCCCACTCCCCCCCTGCCCCCCATCCCTCCTACTCCGCTACTCCGCCTCTACTCCTCCTCAGCTCCCCAGCTCCTCAGGCTCCTCAGGCTCCTCGGGACCTCAGGGCCTCAGGAGCAGCTCCTCCTCCTCCTCCTCCTCCTCCTCCTATCCTTCTCCTCCTCCCCCTCCTCCTCCTCCTCCTCGCCCCCTCCTCCTCCTCATGCTCATCCTCCTCCTGCTCCTTCTCTCCTCCTCCTCCTCCTCCCCCTCCTCCTGCCCCTCCTCCTCCTCCTCCTCCTCCTCCCCTCTCCTCCGGCCCTCCCCTCCTCCCCTCCTCCTCCTCCCTCCTCGCCTCCTCCTCCTCCCCCCCCTCCCCCTCCTCCTCCTTCCGCTCCTCTGCTCCTCTCAGCTCTCTCCTCTCTCTCCTCCTCCTCCTCCTCCTCCCTCCTCCTCCTCCTCCTCCTCCTCCTCCTCCCCCCCCCCATCCTCCCCCTCCTCCTCCTCCTCCGCTCCTCCGCTCCTCCGCCTCCCCCCCCCTCTCGTCCTTCCTCTCCTGCCAGAACTCCATCTCCTCATCTTCCCCTACCCCCGTCCTCCTCTTCTCTCCTCTCCTCATCTCCCTCATCTAATCATATACTCTTCCACGCCTCCTGCGCATTGGGCCCTCGTTAGCCGCGTAGATCGCCGCCGCGATGCGTGCGCCAGCTAGGACAGGCCGTGCTCCTGGCGGACCATGGGGATCGGGCGCGCAGGTGATCTTGCTTTTCCGACCTCGGCTCGGCTTGGGGGCTCGGGCGGGAAGGGCGGACGGGGAGATGCGGGGGCACTGGGAGGCGGGAGGGAGGGGGGGAGGGATGACGAGAGGAAGAGAGGAAGAGCAGGAAGAAGGGAAGAGGTGGGAAAGGCGGAAGGGCGGGGGGGAAGTTCGGGGGGGAGAAGAGGCGGGGGGAAAGAGGCGGGGAGGTTGGGCCCGGGGGCCTGGGGGGCGGAGGGAGGAGATGGGGGAGGGCGGACTCGGACTCCCCAATCCCCCCCCTCCCCCCCCCCCCCCGGGCCCCGAGGCGGTAGGTTTACGGTTTCAGGGTCCCCCGAGGCACCGCGCATGCACCCGCTCTGCAGCGCGCGCCTCTCGCAGCGCTGCGCCGTGTCCTCCTGGGAGTCGCGGTCGAGCGGGTGGCGTTTCAGCCAGACCTCGCCGCTCTTAGTGAAGAGGCGGGCCGTCGCGTTCTCCTCGGCAGGGCGGGTCTGCCGCGAGCAGAGACTAGCGTAGAATAAGCGCGGCGTAGAGGCGTAGAGCGTAGAGCCGCAGCGCAGTAAAACCAGTAAAGCCGACGGACAGTAAAGCAGTAGAGCAGTAGAGTCGGCAGTAGAGCAGTAGAGCAGTAGAGCAGTCGGTGTAGAAGTGGCGGCAGCGGCCAATGTGAAGGGAGCAGGGGAGCAGGAGAGCAGGAGTAGAGGAGTAGAGCCGGAGTAGAGTCGGAGTAGAGGAGCAGAGGAAGTGCGGGGTAGTAGAGGAGGAGTAAAGGGTATGAGGTAGGACATGAGGATGGGAGGATGGTAGGATAGGAGGAACATCAGAAGGAAAAGAAGGATACTAAGAGTTGAAACGGAGCAGGAGATAACCATAGCAGGATGAGGCGATGCGGCAATGCGACAGGGGACAGGGAGAGGGTTGATACGGATGCGGCAGACGGCCCTTGTCAACGTAATTCCCACGCACGGCGTCCTGCAACGGCCGCCCAGTTAAACCAGGCATGCGTTCGTTGATCGTTGAGTAGGCGTGCGACCAGATACCCGTGTCCTGAGCATCAGCAGCACCAGCAGCCTTGAGAGCTTCAAAGTCGGTTGAGTTGTTGGGTCAAGGAGCCAAGACAGCCGACCAACTTACAACGCTTACAACCTTAAATGCTTACACGCTTACGGCCTGAAGGCCTGACGGCTTACACGCTTACACAGTGATTCCACCGATCGCACTTCGGCACTTCGTAACAGCGCAACGCGTGCGCAAGTGCGCAAGGCGTGTAAGCGTGTAGGCGTGTAACCGTGTAAGCGTGTACAGCGCGTAAGCGTGCACAGCGTCTAACAGTTTGGAGCCACGTCCACCTCCGATGCCCCGACGACCGCTGCGAGCGCGAGCGCGACCAATTCTACATAATTTAAGTTGAAGAGAGCAGCCACAACGCTACAGCACCTCATTTCCTCTTTCGACCGTTCGATCCAAAAGCCATGAGCCCCTGAGCCCGTCAAACCCTGGAACCCTGGAGCCATTGGAACCACCCTAGCAGGGCCCTCAGGGCCCTGGGTCCAAGTGCCCAAACGTAAATGTAGCGATGTAGATGCATCTCTTGAGCACCCAGGGTTGGCGGCGATCTGTGAGATCGCGAGCAGTCAGCCAGTCAGTCAGCTGATTGGCGGGGCTTGATCCCAGGAGTCCACAGGCGCGGAAAGGGATGGAAGGATTCAAGGATTGAAGGGGGGGGGAGGAGGAACGAGCCGAGGAGAGGAGGAGAGGAGAGAGAGGAGAGGAGGAGGAGGAGGAGGAGGAGGAGAGGAGGAGCGGAGGAGAGGAGGAGGAGGAGGAGAGGAGGAGGAGGAGTGCGCCCCGACCACCAATGCCAATGCCTAGTGCCTGGCGAGCTGGCCAGTGCCTCGCCCGCCCGCGTGCAAGGATATCGAGGGGCCGAGGGCGCCGATGGCTCGAGGGCCTCAGGGCCTCAAGGCCCATCTCCTCTCACCTCCGCATCTCCTCGTCGAATCATCCAATCAGCTATCATGCTATCATCCACTCAAACCACGTTGTCTGTTTTGGCGCAGGTGGGCAGCGCGGTGGGCAGGTGGAGCACATGGGCACCTGCAAGGCGCGGGCGCGCCGGCTGCGCGGCCCGCTCCATTCAGCCTCGGCCTCGGCCGCTGGCGGCCACTGGGGAACGCGCTCTCAGCTAGGCTCTCCGACCAACCCACATGTGAAGAGAAGCGAAAGGTTGCGAATTCCGTAAAAGGTAAAAGCGAGCGCCGAGGGACCGCCTAGCGTTGCCGCGTCGACACCCCTTAACCCCTGACAGTTACACCTGCCCTTCCACTCGGCCCCCTCTCCTTGTTTCTCGTCGTCATCCTCATCCCCTCCTCCTACTCACTTACTCCTACTTCTCCGCTTTCCCCCCCCCCCCCCCCCTCCTCGGCGCGACCCCATCGGCGCTCAGGGCGCCCCGGGGGGTGCTGCGTTCCAACCTGCGGCGCGCGACGCGCTGCTCGCGAGCCGCCCTCTCGTCCAGCCACTGGCGCATGAGCGGGGGCACCTCGCTGACGATCGGGGCCGCCATGTAGGCGCGCAGACCCGCGTCTACGCCCGCGACTCGGTCGCGACGTCACGACGCCCGCACTTTCACAGACTCGCGGACCCACGGACCCAGACCCACAGACCCAACGGGCCCAAGGACCCACGGACCCAACGGACCCGATGGTTCCGTAACCCCATCAGACCCATCAGACTATCCACACTATCCACCACCATCACCACGTCACCACTGTCACCACTGTCACCACCGTGGCCGCATGGCCACATGGACCCATGGACCCACGTGACCCAACGGCCAGAGGCCCACCAGCCCGACAAACAATCAAACGACCCTCTTCCACTTCGAGCCCAGGAGCCCAGGAGTTACCACCGTCACCCACAGTCCCCAGTTGCTAAGTTGCTACCCCATACGCCGACCGAAGCCGAAGCGACTGGGCCTGTCCTGCCCAGCATGGGGAATTTGAGAATCACGAACATCAAGACGGCGCCGATCTGGCCGACGTGCATCGCGTTGCCCAATTGCTTGCACTGAGACGCCCTGGTCCGCTGGTCGGGAGCCTGGTCGTCCCTGTCCCTGGAGAAGATGCAGCTCACCTGGCAGGCTGAGGGGCTGAGGGGAGCAGGGGAGCATCACATTACATTCTTACATTCTTACCATTCCTGCCATGCCTGCCTGTCCTCTTATCCTCCTATTCTCCGATCCTCATCTGATCCGTCTCACCGTCTTACCGTCTCATTCGTTCGCTGCGTCGCTCAGCTGCTCAGTTGCTCAGTTGCTAGTCATTATGTCATACAGGCCTCGTTTCACATACCTCCATCCCTCCATCCCCCCATATCCCTCCATCCCGCCATCCCTCCATCCCTGGCTGCGCGCGCGTAGACGCGTAGACGCGTAGTAGACGCGTAGAGCCGTAGAGCCGAACGAGCCTAGCAATTAGTAATTAGGGCCCAATCGGCAAACACGCAAGTAGGAAGGTAGACCAGTAGGAGACTAGGAGCGTAAGAGAGCAGGAGAGTAGTAAGAGTCGAGAGTACGATAGTAACAGAGCCTCAGAGTCGTGACGGAGAGAAGGAAAGTAGATAAGATGAGAAGAGGAGGGAACACACATCGTCGATGGCTTCGCCTATGCACGCCGCACGCCTGACACCTACATGATATCATCATCACCCTCTCTTTCCCATCTCGCCACCTCCTCCCCTCCTCAGTCCCCGCAGCCGCCTCGGCGAACTCGACCGATGGGACCACGGGGAAGCCCATGGCGAGCCACAGCTCCTTGACCGTCATCCAGCGGGGCTGCAGTCCCTCCCAGCATCCACCGCGAATACCCTCCGGGACCATCATCAAGCCTCATTGGGCTCCTTGGGGCCCGAACGTATGACTCAAGTGCAAGTGGCGTCCCAGGGCCACGTGAATCCCCACGACATTGTGAATTTGTGAACACCAGAACACCGATCCAAATCCCCAAAGCCCCCAAGCCCCAAACCCGAAGCCCCGAAACCCCGATCGGCCCGAAGCCCCGGAGCCCCGAAGCCCTACGCTTAGAGCTCGGACCCGAGGACCCAGGCCCCAACGCCTCCAAGCAACCGAGCAAGCCTTAACCAACCAATCCAACCAATCAACCAACCAACCAATCAACGCTCCCAGGCTCCCTGGGGCCTACGGTGCTCATAGGGTACCTAGGGTCAGGGGCCGTACGGACAGACCACGCAGGAGCGTATGCCTGACATCAAAGTCGGCAAACGGCCGCGCCGCGAACAGACGAGCCGCTTGAGGGGGTTCTGACCGACGTCCACGACCTCATAGCGGAGGTCGGACTCCCTGACGGTCTGCAGGTGCTTGCGCTCCGCGTTGGCCATCGCGTGGAGGAACGAGTTCTGCGAATCACCTGGGTACTGATTCTGGAGTTCCATGCCATTCGTCTTGATGTGACGGCTCCGCACACCCTTGCGCTGGGAAGCCCAGAAGCGCTCATCCGCCAGCTCGCTCTGGCTCGCGACCAGGTAGTCTTTCCACGAGTACCAGAGAGTACGGCTGAAGAGTTTCTCCATCGTGTTCTTGCAGCCGATAGTGAGCCTCGCGAAGTCGTCCTGCGCAGGGTACCCTGCGGCAGCGAAGATGGGATGGATCCAACTTCGCAAGATCCCCGAGACTGCCGTTTCCTCGACGTCGCCCAGCCCATCTTGTCCGCCTCGAGCACCACGCGAATCACCGATAGGAAAGGAAGGGCGTTGATATTCGAAGGGCCCCACCACTGACCCCAAGACCCCAGGCCCCAGGGAACTCCCAAGGATGGCCCAAGCACACAATACTGAACATACTGACCAACTGACCAACTGACCACTGACCAACTGACCCAAGGAAACACAGGACAGTGCAACGGGGCGCGCTGGCGCGCTCCAAAGACGAACCCAAGGCACAAGACCCCAAGGACTCAAGGGCCTGAGGACCTGAGGACCGAAGGGCCCAAGCCCCGAGCCCAAGCACCTAAGGACCCAAGGGCCCAATGATCCAATGACAACCCCAAGGGCCCAGGGGCTCGCCCAGGTGCCCAGGGGACCCAGGGGTGGGAGGGTGGGGGAGGTGGGGAGGTGATGCGGCGGTGTGAGGAGTTGGAGCATTGGGGCATTTGAGAGGAAGCGAAAGCGGCGAAAGAGAGGAGGATGCGGCTGAGGATGCGCGAGCTGGTGGTCACGATGTATTTGTCCCCGAGCTCATTGATGAGCTCGTCGCCCCCAAACGCCTCGACGTTCTCCTGCGCCCAGGTCGGCTCCCACAGACTGCGCCTTGGGGTCATAGGGATTTCAGAAACAGAGACAACATGCCCAAATGCCAAACTCCCATATTCTTACACTCGATTCTCTGACCCATCGGATCCAGGATCCAGGGGTCCAGGGGCCCAGGGGTCTATCTATCCGTCCATCCACCCTACCCACTTACCCCATTCCTTCTTATCGTCTCATCGTCTCGTCTGATCTAGATTCGCCGCTTCTTATCGTCTCATCTTCTCCTCGCCACCCTACCCCCTTTACCCCCTTACCCTCTCCTCACATCATCCCACCCTCCCATCCTCATATGCGTTCGCATCTCCTCTTCGCCTCGTCTCATCGTTCGTCGCCTCGGCCCCTCCTCTCCTCCTCTCCTCCTACCATCCTTCTCTCCGCCGCTGGCTCAATGCGGAAAGATTACGAGAATGCGTTAGGTGGGAGGTTACGAGGTCAAAGGCCAAGGGGCCCGCATGCCTCATCATGATCCAGGCGTAGAAGTACTTGGCGTTGCTGCCCTTCGCGCGAAGCAAGCGGCCGTACTGGCTGTGGTCTTTGCAAGGATTACCTCCAGTGGTCACCAGGCACATCGCGGGCTCGCACATGCAATCGTGGGCGGAGCAATATGCAAAATTGTTCGCCTTGGCCCCTGGGATCCGCGTGCGAATGTAGTTGGCGTTTCGCTCGTCTCCACGACCGATCTGGCAGTCGGCCTGGACGTGCCCAGGAACGAAATTCATGATGTCCCCGAAGATGCAGTGGTCGGTATCAGAATGCGCCTTCAGCAGCTACGCCTGACAAGCATTGTCGCGCTCGATGGCCCAGAGGTGCTCGAACTTGGCGACGTGAGCTGTGTCGCCGTTGTTGTGACCATGAATGTACTTTTCGAATGTTGCCTGTATGATATCAGTGGCCAACTTGTCCGTGCCCACGCCAGAGAAACTCGACGATAATGTAATCTTACGGTGTTTGATGCTGTTAACGATACTTTTAACTCCTTGGGCGGTTGTGCAACGAGCGATCGCATCTCCGCACCAAGCGAGCGCCGCGGCCACGTTGTCAACGTGGATCGGCAAAAAGTCAGCAGTGTGATCGCAGATGAGCGTCGCCACTGGAGCAGTCGGCATCGCGGCGAACACTGAAGCCAGGTCGCGAACGCCAGCGCCGGAACCTGAGAAAGGCGACCTGACGAGCCTCAATCTCTGCGTGAACATGGGGTGGCGGGGTGAGTGTGGTGATGTGTGCAGGCGATTCGTCTGCTCACATCCTGCATTTAAATTGGATTTCGCCTGAAATCCCGACCTCTGAAAATCAAGAAAATATTTCGAAAATCGCCCCCCTGAACCACCTAGTTAGGAGTCCTTCCTCACCCTGGCCCTGGGGTTGGGAATCTGGGCTCGGATTCCCGACCCTGGGTGTGAATCTGGAAGGGGGTTCCCAACCCTGGGTTGGGAATCCCCTGCAGATTCCCAACCCCAGGGGTCAGGGTTTGGAATCCGAGCCCCGATTCTCAACCCCAGGGCCTGGGTGAGGAAGGATTCCTAACTCAGAGGTGTCCTGCTCTCCGAAATCAATGGGAATCATGATTTTGAGGGTCGCTAAATAATCAACTCAAATCAGGGGGGTGGTTGCGCTGGCGCTTGATTCGCAGCTGGCCGATGGCATCAGAAACGCCTGAACGACGGCCGACACAGGCTGCGTTGCAAGACGTGACAGACGGAACGTGCCTCAGGAAGATCAGACAACATCCGAGTGGCTTTGATATTGCATCAAGCGGTCTCCTAGAATCCTAGAATGATGCATCAGGTCCACCGAAATACCAGACGTGGGTAGTTGTCTAGTAGACGATGAGACTGTCGACTGGTGCTCTGTGAGACTGTAGAGACTGTAGATCGAATAATAAGCGATACCATGCGACCAAACAATCGCGCTACCACGCGACGAAACGACGACACGACATCTCGACATCACGGCATCAATACAGCGTGACACGCAGCTAGCTCTGGCGGGCGAGCGCACACATGCCATCAGAGCTAGAGGGAACCTCCCCAGTTCAACAATCACTCGGGGGTAGAAATCACAGCGCGCACTGACGCAGGACAGCGCAGCTCTTTCGGTCCAAAACTCTCGGTCGGCGACGTCTCTGGTTTCCAAGAGTTGCCGCCAGCGCATCTTGGCCCAGTGGGGGTCGCTCAGTAGCGTGGACCACTCATCCCAGATGGCCTCACCCTTGCCGCCAACAAGTTGCACAACCTTCGGGTCGTCCTAAACTAGGATCCAAAGGCCAAAAGCAATCTCACATCATCCCCCCCCCCCTCCCCTCTAAGCATGTAGGCCCCTGGGCCCTCCCTCTCCACCGTTGGGCCCCTGGGCCCCCTGGGCCGCTGGGGCCCTTGACGCGTGCCCCGCGCGAGCCCGCTCCGCACCACCTTGGCGCCCCGGGTCCTGAACATTCAGCTCAGTCTGAAGCCATCGCTGTAAATGATCTGCTGGAGCGCGCCCAAGATGGGCCACTAACATGGTCCGCCAAAACTCGCCCCCTGCAATAGCTGCGAATGACCTGCGGATCCATTCCCCAATTTTGGCTGAATACGCACGCTCATCTTCCTGTCCTTTGCGGAGGGGACGCAAAACAAACGCGAGAACACGAGGGGGCGAGGATGGGGGAGGAGGAGGAGGAGGAGGCAAGCTAGGTGCGCTCGCGTCATATCTGACGTCCTACCCCTCCCTCCCACCCCTCACCATGGCGCTGATTTTCTCTATCCGCGGACGCGTGTCGTAGCGGACCTGTGGCTCCGCGCGCGCGTGCGTAGTGGGTGGTGGTGCACGTGCGTGCGTGCGTGCGTGTGTGTGTGGTTGTGTGGTGGTGGTGGTGGTGGTGGTGGTGCTGGTGCTGGTGCTCGTGCTGGTGGTGGTGCTGGTGCTGGCGGTGGTTGTGATGGTGGTGGTGGTGGTGGTGGCGGTGGTGGCGGCGGCGGCGCGGCGCGGTGGCGGCGGGCGGATGGGCGCGCGAGAAAGAGGCCCGCGCTGGGGCGAGAACGCCATCCTGAACGACGGAGGCCAAACACCGATCCGAAAATGAGGCCCGCGCTGCAGCGGGAGCGCGATTCGGAGCGATTCGGGGGCAGAAATGAGGCCGGCGCCTCAGCGAGAGCATCATTTTTCATTCTAAAAAAACGCATGCGAAAACCCGTTTCCCGGGAATCCCACGTGTAAAAAACAATACGCGGGGGGCGTTCGGCCCGAAAATGACGCCGGCGCCTCAGCGAGAGTCGTTTCCTGGGATTTCCCGGGCATCCTGCGTGTAAAAAAACAGCGCGCGGAGAATGCGCGGCCATCGCCCGGGCGCCATCAGGGGAAGAGGGAGAGCATTTTCATATTGAGCAATTGTAGAGGAGGAGGAGGAGGAGGAGGGCGAGGAGGGAGGGGTGGAGGGGGGGGGGGAGGGAGGGAGACGCATGATATGAAGATATGAACTGAACTGATATGAGATGAGGTGACAAGTGGAGAAGTGGAGTGGAGAAGTGGAGAAGTGGAGAAGCGAAGTCGAGAAGGCGAGAGTGGGAGATCGGAGAAGGGCGGGGAAGGGCGGCCCCATCCCTGCCCAAGCGGCCCAATCGGTCCATCTGGCAATTTGATGCCCTCCGTGGCCGCCGCTGCTGGGTCCGGGACGTCTGCCATGTCCACGCCGTCGGGGCAGACAGCGGCAAAGACCGCCGGCGCGCGATCCTGTGGAGGAGAGGAGAGGAGGAGAAGGAGAGGAGGAGAAGAAGTTTGATGAGAAGGAATATAGGAGGATAACAATGATGAGGAGAGGGCGAGGAAGAGGATGCTGAGGAGGAGAGGAGGGCGAGGATGAGGAGGACGAGAGGACGAGAGGAGGAGGTTGCGGAGAGGAGGAGAGGAGCAGGAGAGGAGGAGAGGAGGGAAGGAGGGAGAGGAGGCGAGGAGGAGGAGAGGAGTAGGAGAGGAGGAGAGGAGGAGAGGATGAGGTGGAGGAGAATGATATCAAACTTGGTGGCGTGGTGACGGCGTTGTCTAATGTCCTAGCAGTGTTCTAGTGTTCTAGTGTTCCTGTGTGTGCTCGTGCATGTGGTGATCGTGCTATCGTGCTATCGTGCTACCGTGCTGTCGCGCTAGTGCGCTAGTGCGGATGCGTAGGTGTGCGTCAGTGCGCCAGCGCAATTGCGTAACAGCCAGAATAGCGTAATACAGGAGCGCACGCGTCCTTGCCGGGGTTCAGCAGGTACTCTTCGGACGCCGTCACTGACCCCCACCAACCCCTCAACGGACGAGGCGGCAACCTGCGCAGGCACGCCTTGGCATTCTCCTCGCCATGCAATGCCTGCCGTTGCCGCGGCTACAGGGTTTCGTTCGTTTGCCCAACATTGCGAACATCGCGACGTCATGATACCACGATATCTGCGCCATGATATCACGACGTCTCTTTCTGGCAAAATCTCCGCGGCCTCTCACGGGCTGGCGAAAATCATCAAATCGGCGTCTCGGACTCTGGGAAGTGTCTCGGATTTCTCGGACTCTGGAACTCGGCCTCTCGGGGTCCCAGGGCCTCCCAGGTCGTGGGGCCCTCGGGTGGGCACTGAGAAAGCATTGAAGCTCGGGGCGGCAAAGGGTCAGAGGGCCAGACACGGCAGGGGCAGGGGTTCTGGAGTTCAGGAGCCGAAGACCCGAAGACTTGAAGACATGAAAACTTGAAAACCGTATCCTCCTCCTCCTCCTCCTCTCCTCCTCATGCCTCCTCCTGGTTATTGGATGTGTTGGGTTGTTGGGTGTTGGGTGTCAGGTGTTGGGCGTTGGGGCGTTGGGGCGTGCGCGTGCGTGCGTGTGTGTGTGTGTGCGTGTGTGTGTGTGTGTGTGTGTGTGTGTGTGTGTGTGTGTGTGTGTGTGTGTGTGTGTGTGTGTGTGTGTGCGCGTGCGTGCGTGCGTGCGTGCGTGTGTGTGTGTGTGTGTGTGTGTGTGTGCGGGGGCTTAAGTGTTTACACTTCTGACCTTCTGACCTTCTGACCTGAATCGACAAGTCGTCAATCAGACAACTAAACAACAGCGCAGACAAGAGCGCGCCTTCCAAGCGCGATAGATCTTCTTGCAGTTGGACCCAGCGCGCCAAACGTTCACCACGGCCCCGAGAGCCGAGAGATAACCTGACTCCGCCACGAAGGTGCCCATCAGTGCAAGTTGCCGCTGCACCATCAGATGCTGAGAGTGGCGCATGCACCACTGACGAAAAGTCCACGTGGTGACCTGAGGAGGGGCGGCGGGGGGACGACGTCCACTCGTCCTCTCGTCCTCTTGGCCCCTTGACCTCTGGGCCATCTCGCTGCCTCTCCCCCTCTCCCACCTTTCAGCCCTTCAACTTTTCAATCCGCCCATTCCGTCCGCCCCCCCCCCCCCCCCCTCCCTCCCTGCCCCCCCCCCCCCCCCCCCCCCCCCACCCCCCCCCCCCCCCCTTCCCCATCTAACGAAAAGTGCGCATTCTCAGCGCCCGAACTCCCCAATTACCAACTGCTCCTGTCGTCGCGCCATGATGTCGCTACCATCGCCACTGCATAGTCAAATCGTCAAGTCAAGAGGCCAAGAGCTTCAAGAGCCAGAGCCAGGGAGCCAGGAGAGGCAGGGGAGTCAGGGGCCCAGGGCGCCAAGGGGCCAAGGGCAGCCAAGGGCCCAAGGGCCCAAGGGCCCCAAAGGCAACGCCGCAACACCTGTCGACCTGTCGAATTGGCAAACTGTCTAGCCTGAAGCCCGTCGGCCTGAGGGCGACCCGAGGTAGGTGAGTGCGATGAGTGAGGAAGAGAGACAGACACAGACAGAGGGATGAGCGGCTGCGAGACACTCCGATTTCAAGTCTCCGAGCCCCCGAGACACTTTAAGAATTGCGAGGGGGCGAGAGGACGAGAGCGAACGCGTGAATGCAGTGAAAGCGAGAGGGGCGAGAAGCGAAGGCAGCGAGAGGGAACGAGAAAGGGATAATAAAGGATGGTAGGATGGTGGGGGCCATGTGCAGCGGCGCCTCTGCGCTGATGAGCTTGCTGCAGCCTCTCTGATCTGGCCCTTGACCCGTTGCCCAAAAGTAAATGCGCACATGCGTGTATTTCCAGTTTGGCCGTGTGACCAAACCAACGGTCTCCCCATAGTCGGGCGCCTCAGCCATTTCGGGGTGCGCGATGACGGACTGCTGATCTTGGTGACACCACGCAAGCAGCCCCAACCCCTTGGTCTGATGTAACACCATGCGCCTGCACTCCGTAGCACCACAACTATCGGGCACGACGTGCCGGTCAGCGGAGAAAATGTTGGAGTCAGGCTGCGGCGCCGAAGCCACTTCATCCTGGGGCGAGGGACTGCTGAGGGGCCGATGAGCCCGAGGGGCCGAGGAGGCGACTGCGACAGAGAGAGAGAGATAGATGAGAGGAGGGGGGGGGAGAGGCGGGGCAAGGAGTCGCGCGAGAGGGCGGAGCAGCAGAGAAGAGGAGAATCGTCCGAGAAGAGAAGAGTGAAGAGTGAAGACAGTGAAGAGGTAAGGGGTAAGAGGTGAAGAGGCGATGAGACATCGAGACATCGAGACATCATAACAGAACAGCCAGAACAGCAGAGGATGGTAATAGTACATATATGGTGTCGAAGGTAGAACCGTAGAAGAGAGCGTAGAAGAGTAGACCTTGTAGAAATTATAGATGAGCGAGTAGAGAGTCAGAGTAGAGAGCGCGGCAGGGAATAAAGGACTAGAGGAATAGAATATAGAGGAATAGAGGAATAGAGGGATAGAGGATGGAAGGGGTGAGGGGTAGGGGGAATGAGGGAGAGAGGGAGGGATGACGATGTTAAGAGGAGGCGACGCGGCGAAAAGTGACGAGGAGGAATTTCAGCGAAGGCAGTGGGGGAGTTGAGGAGTTGATTCAACTCCGAGTTGAGGAGCGGAGGGGGGCTCAGAGGAAAGGATGGGGGCGACGTAACGACATGACGACCATTGCGACTCGGTCGAGCCTCTTGACCAGTTGGCAGGGCAAGTCTGGTGTGGTAGAATCTGGACCGAGCCTCCAACGTGTGCACCTTCTGGCCTGTCAGGGCAGGACGGGCAGGACATGCGAGGGAGAGATGGGATATTGGGATTCTGGGATTCTGGGATTCGGAGATGTGGAGATATGGGGAGATGGGGAGGGGAGAGATGGGGGGGCGCCCACTGTCCACGAAGCCACGAAGCCATGAAACCGACGAAGCCTACCCAATCAACTCATCATCTCATCACCTCATCACCTCACTCATCAACTCACCACCTCACTCATCACCTCATCACCTCTCGCCCACTCACCACTCACCCAATCACGCAATCTGTCAATCACCCATCACATTATCCCAATCCCCTCAGCGTTGGAAACGTGGGCCATGCGAGCTTGCGAGAAGCCCGGGGAGGGGTGAGGGGGGGATGGGGGGAAGGGGGGGGAGGGCGGGAGGGCGGAAGAATGGAATAATGGGAGGGCGGGAGGAGGGGGGGAGTAGTCGGGGAGGAGGGGGGGAGGGGAGAGGGGGGGGGGGGGGAGGAGTCCCGGGGGGAGGATGGCAGGGGGGAGGGTGTGTAGGGATGGTGCGACAAGGGTGACAGGAATGGCAGGACGGGTGAAACTGGAACAGGAATGACGAACCTGGCCTAAATAGCTGTGGTCGCGTCGCATCTGATCACGTGGATCTCCCAGCTCATGTCGCGCGTGGGTAAGTCCTGGGCCTGACTACGAAAATGCCCTCGTTGCAATCCGAGGAACAAGTGCCGGGCCTTATGCCGCGCAGCTGTCTGTGCCAAGATGTTCGCCCCGAACAGGTATTCCCAGTTGTTCAACGCCTGCCTCGCACGGGTCACGCAGGGCAGTGGGGGCAATGAGGCAATGAGGCAACATTGCAAGGCTGCAAAGATATGTGAGCAGGTGAACAGGTGAACACACGATCACACGAACACACGAACACAACGCACCACCACACCGCCACACCGCACACACCACCACAACCACGACATATCATATCAACTTGCCATCTGCAATGCTGCCCAGCTTCCCGCGTTCACGCTTTCACACCTTCTCAGCTTCTCAGCTGGTCCCCATCGTCCATCCTCGTCATTCCACCATCGCACCATCCCCGCATCACTATATCACGATATCACGCTTAGCACTGTCTTCTCCTTCTCCGCTGCTCCGCCCGTTCGCCCGTGCACCCATGTACCGTGATGCAACCATTCATGCGTACGCCCCGTCAATCCTGCAATCCATCGTCATTCATCGCGGCAAGTCCAGTCCGTGCCTTGATGCGTCCACCACGAGAGTCTGGAGAACAGTCGCTGTCGCCGCGTGCCCGAAGTTCCGCTTCATGGCCAGCCTGCACCCGCCGCGCAGTGAGAATCGCCTCGCCTGCGGGGGAGGGGGGGGGGGGGGGGCGAGCTGGCAGGCGGGCAATCGTCTAATCAGTTTCCTCCGTTCCCTTCCCTCCTCTTCCTCTTCCTCCTCCCCGTCGCCCCTCGCAGTCTCGCGTCCTCCTCCTGCTCTTCTGAGCTTTTGCTCTTTCTGTCTGCATTGCATGCCCCTGTGATCCTCTTATCCTCGTATCATGTGATCTCTTCTCAGTATCCTCTCATCTCTCCTCCTCGTTTCCTCCTCTTCATTTTCCCCACTCGAGGGAAGAAGGGGCGAGCTGAGAGGAGGCTGAGAGGGTGAGAGGGTGAGGGGATGAGAGGAGGAGAGCGGCGAGAGCGTGAGAGGGCCCCGAGAGGGTCAGAGGGCGAGAGGATGAGAAAATGAAGAGGATGAGAGGATGAGGAGGATGGGGAGGATAGGCGGGGCGGCGGGGGGCGGGGTGGAAGCAAGGGGGGGAGGGGGCAAACAGGCAAAGAGGCACAGAGGCAGGTCACGCACCCTACACACCTACACTATCTACATATCCACCACATGTCTACTACGTCTACATGAGTCTACATGTCTATATGCCCACACCCCTACACATACAATCATCACACCATCACACACAACAATACCTCAACACCTCAAAATGTCATCTCGCCTGCCCTCTTGCCCTCTTGCTTGCCCTCCCCCCCTGGGGCTCTCGGGCGCCTTTGCGCCCGAGCGTCGGCGTTTGTTCTGGATGTGACAGACCGTCTTCTCGTGCAGCTCGATGTCCATGCGCTCCACTGCAGCCGCGTCGGCCAGCGCCTGCGGGGCCGTTGGGGGCGGGGGAGAAGATTGGGAGATTGGGGGGCTGGGGGGCGGAGAGACTGAGAGACTCAGAGACAGATCCCGTTCGCCCGTTCGCCTTGCCTCGCATGCCTCCCATCCTTGCCCCCTTGCCTCGTCCCTCTCCATCCTTCCACCCTTCCTAGCCCCTATCCTTCTATCTTTCCATCCACGGTGCCCATGGTGAAAGGCTGCCCAGGCTTCCGAGGGAATGCATGCACGAGCCAGGGCGAGGCGATCGGGATGGCGGAACGCGGTTGAATGCGGGGGCGCTTGAGCGATAACGTGATGACGTTTCCATTCGACTGGCGGGCCATCTTCTTCCGGTAGCGAACCCGGTCTCTGAGATTGCGGTTGTCTCTCTTTACGCGCTTGCAATTGAACTCCACCCGTTGAAGCCTGCGAAGGGTGTCGCAAGCGCGCAACTTCTTGCTCGGTGGGCTCGCCGAATGACTCGACACGGCGACGCGGCGACGCGAAAACACGAACGCGACGCCAGGGCCCGAACGCCGAACACCCTGACCGACGGACCGATCGATTCGATCGGCCGACCGCTCCACCGCTCCACCGCTCAACCTGGACACCTTAGACCTGGAGACCTGGATACCTGGAGACTGGATACCTGGAGACCTGGATACCTAGAACATGAGAACCACAAGATAGCCAAACGTCAATCGTCCTGTCTTGCCTATCTTGGTATCTTGTGGTTAACATGTTCTCATGGTTCTCTGGTTCTGCTCCTCCTCGTCTCCTCGGCGCCCTCCCCTCCTCATCCTCCTCCTCTCCCCCTTTCTGTCCTCCCCCTCTCCCCCTCTTCTCGGCTCCTCCTCATTTCCTCCCCCAGTCCTCCAGTTCTCTCATATCCGAAAGGCCGGAGGGCCGAAAGGGGGCAAGGGGGCAGGGGTGTTCGGGGGGGCAGAACCGCGTCATCCGAGCTGCTCGCACGAGTTGTCGCCGCGGCCGCGGATGGGGCGGACGGGCGTCCGCGGCGCCCGCAGGAAGCAGAGGGCCAGGAGGGACCAAGGGATCTGGATGTGGCGGTCGCGGCGGGCCTGGTCGATAAAGTTGAACCGAACGGCCGCGAGCTGCTCGAGCTGGCAATGGCGCCTGGCAGGCACAGGGGCGCGGAGGCACGGAGGTGCGGGCACGGACGGAGGCATTGAGGCACGGAGACGGGATGCGAACACAGGACGTGCGGTGCAGATTATGTTGTACTCTCTGCTGCTTTACCACTCTCCTTCTATCCTCTTAGATTATATACGTCTCCACTTCTCCCCCTCTCTCTCTCTCTCTCTCTCTCTCTCTCTCTCTCTCTTCTCTCTCTCTCTCTCTCTCTCTCTCTCTCTCTCTCTCTCTCTCTCTCTCTCTCTCTCTCTCTCTCTCTCTCTCTCTCTCTCTCTCTCTCTCCTCTCTCTCTCTCTCTCTCTCTCTCTCTCTCTCTCTCTCTTCCGCCTCACGTTCGTCACGGCAGAGCGGCGGCAACTCCGCCTCTGACAGCAGCGACATCGATACGTGGGAGCACATCGAGACGGAAGAGGAGCCGACCGCCTACCACGTCCTCGCCTTCCACGTCCGCGATGTGCGGTCCCGTGTGAACGCCCCTGGCGTCGAGGTCTGGCTCGACCCAGGCGAGCATCACGATGGCGCCTACCTACCGTGGGGGGCGACCGTTGTGGGCCACCGCGTTACTGACCCTGCGGTTGCGGGTCGCGATGGCTGGGTCATCCTTCACCACGACCACGGCGACACCACCACCAGGCTCTGGGCACCGACCCAAGTCCACGTCAAGGCGGACGACACTTGGCGCACGGTCATGATCGCAGCGGACCTGGGGCCCCAGTGGATCGAGCGCCATGCTGACGACGCTCGCCTCCCCGCGGAGGCGGTCCGCACTACAGGCCAGTCCTGGTTCGCCGACGTCTGGCCTTTGTGGGATCGACCCCGACCCCACCCAGACGACGCAGTCACCGACGAGCAAGCGTTCCCGCCCCTACCAGGACGCTGGATTTGCCTACAGTGCCGATTCCAATGCTGCCAGTATTGTGCTGCCCGCCGCAACACGCAGCTCGGCACCTCGGGCCAACCGACGTGCCCGGACTGCTCCCTCAGCGGACTGCGTGCACCTATGGACTGGTCCACGGACTACTCTTGCAACAGCTGGACGTGCGTGTACAGCACCGACGACAGGGCCGCCGACACATGCTGCCTCTCCAGCAGATGCCCGCATCCGCCTCGTCCGCACAGCCTGTTCGACGTCCGTGCCACAGGGATGCCTCCGCACATCCTCGCCCGCCAATACGGCAACGCGCCAGCCCAGCACGACCTCATGGAGCCCCCCCGAGCGCCTTCAGGCCCCGGGGGGGAGCCTCCGCAACCAGGCCAAGCAGGATACCAGGGCCAATGGTATCTACCACCGAGGCCGCGTCGCGTCCCCAAGCAGGGATTGCCCGACGGCACGAGGCGGCCACCAGGGTTCACAGGGACGGGGATACCTGAAGACCCGTCTCCCGACCAACCGCCGTGGAAGGAAGGCTACGTGCTCTTCGGCCCGCACCAGGCCCTCAAGGAGGATTTCATCTTCAACAAAGCGGTGCGCCGACCTTACTCCCTAGCCATCACCAACATGTACAGGGATCGTGTCACAGTCAGGACCGTCTGCGAGTCTATCGCCGAGCGCATCCACACTACCCGCACGCGCTGGCGGGATGTGGTACTGTACTGGGATGCCGAGGGCGGCCCTGGGCCTCAAGCTCTCGACTACGACATGCGCCTCTGTGACGCCATGGTGAGTCGTGCCACGACCGAAGCCGAGTTGAACCACGACCGCAGCAACCGTGGTAGCTTCTGTCTCTATGGACCAGCGCACCAGCGGGCTGTGAACATCACGGTGCTCCCCGAGCCGCAGAACATTGACTTCGTGGAGCATGTACGGCGCTACTCACCTGACGGGGAGACTTACCCAGACCATGCCTTCGAGCACGTCTACCAGGGCTGGCGGCGGCCCGACGTGCCGCCCATCCTCCCCGACACCCGCCCGCTCTCGAGAGCCGACCAGCAGCGCTACCAGCAGCACCAGCAGCGCACCCAGCAGCGCGACCAACGCGACGCAGGTCAGCCGAGCACGCCACGCAACCGCTCTCCCGCGCGCGTCCCGACAGGCGACAGAGCGGTGTACGGCGGGGGCGCCGCCTACCACCGTGGCCCCATTGGTGCCAGGCCCGCGGCGGCAGGGGCAGCCGCCTCCAGCTACGGCCACGTCCCCCACGCCAGGGTGCACCCAGCGGTCGTCGGCTACCCGCGCGCACTCGAGCAGGCTCCCCCACGGGCCACCTCGCCCGCGCCAGGGTCCACGCGCGCCTGGGGCCATTACCCAGGCCGCCACGACAGCACCGCCAGAAACCAGTCCGCAGCGGCACCCCTTGCGGCTTCAGCCCAGGGGGCTGCACCAAGCCGCGGCAGGACAGGGCGCCCCGCAGGATGGCGCGAGGCGAACGTGCGCGCCTGGCAACCGCGCCAACACACGCCCCCGCCAAACGTAGCCGCAGCGCAGCGCCCTGCCCAGGCAAAGCCCGCCCCCCCTGAGCGCGAGCGGCAGCCGCTCGTCCCGCTCGTCCTCACGCACACCCAGGCACACCACAGCGCCTCCCCGCGGCACAGCGAGGGTAGTGCCCACCGCGTCAGCCCCCGGCCTGACGCCGCCGACCCTGACCAGGCTGCAGCCTCGGCGGCGGGCGGCACAGGCGGCTCCCGCCCGCCCAGCCCAGCACCCAGCGCAGCGCCGATCCGCTCCCCGAGCAGGGCGGACTCTGCGCGCGCCAACGCCCAGGCGGCCTCGCCACGTGACCGCCACACGGGCGGGCGCGTCCCGCGCAGCCGGCCCAGCAGCCGCCACCGCTCGCGCAAGCCCCCTGGGAGTTCCACGAGCTCGCCGCCCCGCGAGACTCAGGCTGACGCCCAAGCCCCCGAGGTGGTGCCACGTTTCGGTGCCGGCGCCAAAGACCCTAACGAGGTCGACCTCGAGCCGACGCCGTCCACGGACCAGGAGCTGCCACCGCCCACCCGCGTCGTCGCCCCCGACGAGGCGCCGACCTTCGACCCCTTCAAGCACAAGTACTCCGTCAAGGACCTCGCGGCGGGCTTCGGCGGCGGCTCACCGCTGTCTCCTCAGAGCCACGGCGGCGCCCCCGCCACCTCTGCCGCTGCCGCGGCAGCGGCGGCCCCGCGTGGAGTCAGCCCTGTCCGCAACGCGAGCCTCGCGGCAGCGGGCATGGACGAGGCTCAGCGCCAGGCCACCGACCGCGCCGCTCGCCACGCCCAGCTAGTGGCTGACGCGCTGGCAGGGCGTGCGCCGCCGCAGCCACAGGGCCCACCGCCCGAGGCGAGCGCGGAGGGCGCACACGAACAAGCTGTTCCAGCTGATGCTGCTCATCACGGCACTGACGGGGCGGGCGCGCCGCCGCAGGACGGACCAGCGGTGTCGCGTGCGCAGTATTCGCGCGCGCGCTGCGCCGCTGCCGCGCCGCGCTGCCGCCGCTGGTTTGCTTTTGCTCTTGCGCTCGGCAGGATGGATCGAGGAGTCGCCTCCCTCTCCCCCTGCTGCCGTCTCACCTTTCCTCCCTCCGCCCCCCACGGTACAGGAGTGAGGAGGTTTTTTCGAGGCAGTTTTGCCGATGTTTATGAACCCCCCCCGGCGCAGCGTCGACCATGCCTTGCCTACACTTTTGGCCCGACGGCGGCTTCAGCCCCGTCCAAGCCAATCTGCTGCGACGCCATGAGCTCCTACTGTGGCCAAGCCTCCTACCTGGGTGACGGCCAGGCCGCCCTCCACCGCGCGGGGCGTGCTAACCCCAGCTCCACCGACGGAGATGGGCCAGGTCGCTCCATCCACCTCGTCAGCCTCAACATCACGAGTCTTCCAGCGAACTGGCCAACCATTACCGCCCTAGGTGTCGACCACAACGCCGCAGTCATAGCGCTGCAGGAGACCCGTCATGCCAAGCCTACCAGGCAAGCCATCGCCACCAACGCCGCCAATCCACACCACGGAGGATACCAGGCCAGTCTGGGACCTGACCTGGACCTGGCGCGTGCCCAGCGCAAAGCTGCTCACGGTGGCACGGACCACACGGTCGAGGGCAACACCGGCGCCTCGGGCGGGGTTGCCATCCTCTCTAAGGACGCCATCGTCGACTCCACCGTCGACGACATTGCGACCTGTATCGCCACCCTCAAGGCCAAGAAACGATGGCACGAGGTCTTCCTCCCGCTCTGCACCCAGCACCGCCGCAGGCGGCGACGAAACAACCACGGTCCCGCTGGGATCTACATTGCGAGCCTCTACGGGGTCGCTGGAGGGGACAGCACCGATATATTTCGGCTTGCTGATTGCGCCGCCGCGAGGGTCGGCTCAGCCCCGTATTTCATTTGTATGGACGCCAACACGAACATCGACGACAATCCACACCTGCTGCACATGATGCAGCACGGATGGTCCAACGTCGCTGAAGGCACACCAGACCACACCATGCACACATATGGCAATATCCCTGACTGGGACCGCGTCACCAAGTGCCCCCGCACTTCGCGCATCGACTATGTCATCGCCAACCAAGCTGCGCGATCCCTTGTCACCGACTTCTGCTATCTGCGTGACTTGCCAGCGAAGTCCCATGTTGGCCTGCAGGTCACACTCGACCTAAGCCGCCTCGATCACACGGCCCCACGCCTTTTGGCCCCCACGCCATACCCTCCAAACGACGGAGCTCATGAGGACCACGAACTCCAGGCACTAGGGACCCACATCGCCGGACGATACCACGACCGCATGGAGCAGGCTGACGCACGCGACGATGTGGAACGCATGTTCGCCCTGGCAAACGAGGCCAGCCATGAGTACCATCTCACCCGGCTGCGGGACCTGCCGCCCCCACCGCCAGACCACCCAAAAAAGAAGGCCCCTACCATGCACGGGCTCACACCCACGTTCGAGGAGCGACCCGCCGTCCCCCGCGCCTTTCCCACCTACGGAGCTTCCACGATTCACATGAACCGCCTTCGCAAGCTCCATCGGCAACTTTGCGAGCTTCGCTTCATCGGACTGCACCATCATATAGACTGCCGTGCTATCCCGCCGCACCTGGCGCAACGCATCGACTGCACGTGGGCCGCGGCCCGCCTTCTCTGCCACAAGCTGCGCCCCACGGCCCTCCTGGCTTTTCCTGACGCCTGGACCCCCGACGTGCCAGCGCCACGCGGAGAGCAGCTCGATCGTCTGATCCAAAATCTAGACTCGGAGCTGGCGCGACGTGCAAACCGAGCCAAAGCTGAACGCATCAAGATCTGGTCTGAGGGCGTCCGCGAGCCAAGCGGGCGAAAGGCGGCCATATACGCACGGGCTGCCGACTGCTCGCCCACGGCGTATCTCCGCACGCCTACCACTCCCGACGATGCACAGCTCCACTGCGACATCACCGCCTTCAACCCTGACCAAGCTAGCACGGACGACAGTGACGCCGACACCGACGCCGGCGGCTTCAGCCCCGGCGACGGTAGCTCGCCCGACACGGACAACGACGACGGCCCCATTCGTGGCCCACTACCAGCCCAGGTTCCCGACGCCCTCCCCGCCAACGCTATCGTTGCCAACACCAAAGACATGCTCAAGCTCATGGTCGACACCTGGGAGCCCATCCTGGGCACGTACCGCGCTCGCGCGGGCCATGACGCCGAAGCTATGCCGACGTGGGCGGACTTCTACGACGAATACCGCCAAGAGCTGCCTACGCCATCACCAGCAGCCCCCTTCCACCTTACCGACGACCAACTCATCCACTTCATTCGCACCCGTTCACCGCGCCGCGCGGGGGGACTCGACGGCTGGACGACCAAGGAGGCAAAGGAGTTACCCGACGACATCCTTCGCCTCTTCGCCAGCGTCTTACGTGCTATGCAACGCACTGGCACCATCCCCGAGCCCCTCCTGCACGTGCCAAACCCGTGCCTCCGAAAAGGCCGAGGGGAACTCCCGACGGACCAACGGCTTCTCTCGGTTCTTTCCGTGTGGATGTATGCGTGGGAGGCGCCGGCCTACCGTAGCCTCGCGACCTGGCGGCAAGGATGGACCCATGCCACGAGCTTCGGCGCCGTTCCCAAAGCCACCATTGGGGATGTCAGCACTTCTCTCGCCCTGCGCATCGAACACGCCAGGACTTTACTCCTCCCCTTAGCTGGAGCAGCCCTTGACCGACAGAAGTGCTTCGACTACCTCATCACGGACATCTGTCTAAACCTTGCGCTGCACGCGGGGTGCCCACAAGACATCGTTACTGTCCGCCGAAACTTCTACAGACACCACAAACGCTACATCCGCATGAACGGAGCGTACTCCAGGGACCTGGCCAGGACAAACGGTCACCTCCAGGGCAGCTCGTGGTCCCTGGATGACATCAAGCTGCTCATGTGCGTGTGGACAAAGAGGCAGCACCGATACGTTCCTCGATCACTCAGCACTACCTTCGTTGACGACAGCAACTCCACTACCCACACCGCTCCTGAGCTGCAGAAATCTCTCGACGAAACCGCCAAGTTTGACCGATTCTCCGGTCAACGCATTCACCCTGGTAAAGTGGCAGGGTGGGCGCTCACCGATGAGCTGCACGCCGCCGTCACCCAGCTCACACTGGCGGATCGCCCCCTCCGAGTGGTCGATTCCTTCAAGCTCGTCGGGAGTTACATCAACGCCGAGGCAGCGCCGGCTCCAGCCGCGCTTAACCTCACGGCCACCGCAGACGCCCGTGTGCGGAGGGCGACTATCCGCCTGCCGCGCATTGGCAAGCTCCCGTCGCCGATGCTTATCAAGGCGCGGCACGCCCGATCCCTGGCTGCCAGCGTCTGCACCACGGGCACCGACATCAAGCACCATCAGGCCCAGCCAAGACTGCCTACAACCACGCCCTCAAGGCGGCTATCCGCCCCAAGGGGAACAAGTGGGTCGAGTTCTGGACTCTCATGGCCGTGTGCGTGCCGGGACACGCCCTTGAGATCGACGCCATCACGCAGCGTGAAGCATTCCTGTGCCTGCGGCGTCAGGTTAACCGCGACGTCACACTCTGCGGGCTCGCCAGAGACCTCCAACACCACGTCCAGACCCTGTTTGGTGGAGGACCCGTCGGGCGACTCGTCCAGTCGCTCCAGCAGCTCCGATGGACCTGGCCCACATTTGGCATCATGTACGATGACTGGGGCTGCCCGATCAGCTGGCTGAATCTACCCCAAAACGCCTTCCTGCACATGCTGCGGGCCTCACAACGCAGGGCATTTCTGCGGAAGATCAAGCCACGGCGACACGACCTTGGCTACCTCGCCTCGGTCAGACAGGGCCTTGACCTCTTCGCCAGCACGTGGCTCGCGCGAACCAAAGGAGCAGCCAAATGCACTGCCTGGCAGCTGGCGCTCCTCCTGAACTACCTGTCGGGCGGGGACCACACCCAACAGCGACGATCCCGATCCAACGCGTCGGCAGACCCCAGCCCCATGTGCCGCTACTGCGACGAGGAAGAGGAAACTCAGGAGCACACTGTCCGCGACTGTAAGTGCTGGGCCCGAGAAAGAGTTCCTCTCACCACCCTCATCAGTGACGACCAGTGGGCCCGTCTTCCGCCGCACACAAGACACTGCGGGCTCTTCGACGAAGACCCAGCCCTCCTCGACCTGCAGGCCGACCTCGCGAGGGACCCGCTGCCACAGCCCATCCCGCGGCCCCCCCCTGAGGGTGATCCTGCGGCTTCAGCCCAGGACACCTACACCACCTACCTTGACAACGACACTGGATGGACATGGGTCTATGCTGCCACGGACGGTGCGTGCACCAACCAAGCCATCCCACTCCTAGCACGAGCGGGCTACGGCGTCTACTACGGCATCGACCACCGCATGAACTACAGTGCACGCGTTCACGGCCTAACGCAGAACGCCCAGGTTGCGGAGACCCTTGCCATCGTCCACCTTACGGCGTGTGCCGAACGGCCCGTGCACGTCTTCGTGGACAACCAGGCGGTGGTCGATGGGTTCCAAAGCATCATCGACGGACATCCAGCGCCGCAGGGCACGCACGCGGAGCTCTGGGCAATGATTCACCGATGTGTCATGGCCAAGCCCGACATGTTTCGCGTCGAAAAAGTCGCCAGCCACCTGGGAGACCTGGGCATCGACCTTGGGCTCATCGGGCCCATCGCGGAGGAGTTCAACCGTCAGGCCGACGCCCTTGCCACAGCGGCGGCACGCACGCACAACCTCCCCGACGACATCGTTGAAGCTGCCAAAACACGACATCGCCAAGCGACCGTGCTTCACGGGGTCGCTGTCGCCATCTACGAGCGCAGACACCGTACTCTGCCGCTCCCACACCGCAGGGCTGGGTTTACAGCGGCTGAACTCAGCAAAATGGAACCGAACCCCCTGCTGTCGGACCAGGCACCACCCGCGGCTGGACCAGACATCCCGCAGAACCCGGACGAGCTCTGGGCCGAGGCCCAACGGGCGATGTTCGACGAACAGGAGGACGACCCGTTCGGCTTCGGCGGGGGACTAGACTTCCTGGACGACGGGCCAGCCAGCGCCAACCTTGCCCCGTCGGGCATCCGCACGACGCCCACCTCGACTCCGCCACCGAGAGCGGCACCGCACCCACATGATGACGTCGCTCACCTCCAAGACGCCGACGAGGACTTTTATGATCCCCTCGGATTGGGTGGCAGCATAGACGACGTCCCGCCGACACCCCACGCTGCCGACGATGCCGCTTCATCGAGTCGCCACCCGGTCACGCGGCCGACCTCTGAGCCCTCGCACGGCATCATGATTGGTCCCTCCGTGCCACCAACCCCGTCCCCCCACCAGCGCCAGCCCGCGGGGGCGGCTTCAGCCCCCCCGCAGGGCACTGAGCCAGTCAGGCCGTCGCGCCCCGTCCATGCTCCTACTGTTGCAGGCTGCGAGGCTGCGGCTCCTCCGTCCCCAGGGGGCGTGGCCCCAGCGGCTTCAGCCCTGGGACCGCGCGACACCCTCCAGTCGCCTCGCCACGGCGACGGCCGCCAGCGCACGGACCGCCGCACCGCGCTGGTCCACCACCTGGCCAGGCGCACCGATGACCTCGTCCCCGCCGCGAGGCCCGCGGCCGCGGGCACAGAGCAGCCGCCCCGCACCGACCGCGAAGCCGAGCTGTCCCAGTCTACGGCCGCTCTCCAGCAGAGGTGCGCAGCTCTCGCCGCCGACCTTGCCGCTGCCCAAGCCCGTCAAGGCCCTTTGCTCCAGCGCCTCCACCGCGCCGGTCGTGCCTTCGCCGAGCTGCTTACACCCCCGCCCGATGGTGCTGCGCCGCCACTCACCCTCCATGCTATGCTGTCATCGCTCCGCGGCGCTCCGCCTGGAGCCCCGCGCTAATCTCCGCCATTCTGCCTGCCCGTGTGCACGCGTGGCCCCGCGTCCACGGTGTCAGGGCGTGGGGGCGGGGGGTGCCCCGTCCCTGCGCGCCGCGCTGCGGCCAAGCGCCCAACTGGCGGTCTGCCAAGCCGCCTAGCCACGTGTCCGCACGTCGCCTTTCTTGTTGGGGCCTTCTTCGTCACGCGGTCTGACACGTGAGATCTTCACAGTCTGTCCGCCGTCCGTAGCTTCAGACGCAATGCGCCGGGGGAGGGGGTCTGTTGCCCGCCCTCGTATCTTAAGGCTGCACCGCCGCTAATAGTGTTTTGCGGGTTGTCGCACCGCAGTGCGCCTCGCGGACGGACCCTGGTCCGCCTACTTGTCCGGTCTCTCTCTCTCTCTCTCTCTCTCTCTCTCTCTCTCTCTGTCTCCTCTCTCTCTCACGTTTTTTTTTTTTTTTTTTTTTTTTTTTTTTTTTTCTTTTCTCTCTCTCTCCCTCTCTCCTCTCTCTCTCTCTCTCTCTCCTCTCTCCCTCTCTCTCTCTCTCTCTTTCTCTCTCTCTCTCTCTCTCTCTCTCTCTCTCTCTCTCTCTCTCTCTCTCTAAGCGCCACCGATCCTCCAGCGGGAAACGCGACGCCACGCCGCACGCAAGATCACACGGCGCTCCAGGCCGCAGCTCCTCTGCACCCCCGCACGGCACGGATGGAGCTGCCGAGCAGACGGCCGTCCAAGGACCAGGTGGGGACGGGCATGACCCGCAACCTGGCACGGGGGCGGCCGAAGGTGGGGGCCACACGGAAGGGCACGCTGACGCAGCCGCCGAGGTACCAGGCGACGTCGAGATCCTCTCATCAGAGGATGAATTCAGCGTGGCATCGCGCGAACCAAACACCCTCGGCGAACGCTTCGCTACGGCCCCTAAACTGTCAGATGCCGCTACGACCCGCATCCAACACATGGAACAACAGCACGAGCTGCTTGCCAACACGGTGGACAACATGCAGGTCCAGCTTGCGGGCGTTCTCTCATCCCAGGCCACACTCACGGAGCACGTTACAGGCTTGGAACGAGGGCTTGCCACCGTCGTCACTCAGCAACAGACGGCAACTACCGAAGCTGCTGCACTGCGCGGCGACATCCAGGCCCTCCTCGGGCACCTCACGGGGGGTACCATCCACCTGCCCCAGGTGGCCACCCTCGATACCAAAAAGGAGGAAGCTGCACCAGTTGCCGATCCCGTGGCTGTCTGCGGGTGGATCGACCAGCCAGGCCAGGTCACCCCAGGGACGGGGCCCCCAGGGGCTGACAAAGGCAAAGACAAAGGGCGGGCCACACAGGAACCCTATTGAAGGTGCCTCAGAGGGCCCGCCTCAGCCCTCCGAGGAAGCGCCTTCAGAGGCATCCCTTCTCACTTCTCGTCGTACCTCCTCCTTGCTATATCATGTCATTTTTGGCAGCAGCACGAGCAAGCTACCTGGTGTAGGGACACCTGTCATCTTGCTGTGGGTGTGCTTGTTGCAATGTACATGAGCATACAGGGGTACCTAAAGATGCGTGCCGACATGCAGCTTTTGGCTCATCGCTCGCGCCGCCTGCCAGGCCTCGCCATCATGTGGCGCTTTGCTTTCAGCCTGGCCCTCCCCTCGCTCGCCGGAGCACACCCGTCTTCAGGCGGTGCGCCCCAGCATGGAGGTGGGTTTCTTCTGCAGCACGTTGAACGTGCGTCCCTTTTCTACCTCTACGATGACAGCATCTACAAGTACGATCACTGCGCCATCTTGGACCCGATCGTCAACGGCACCGCTGCCGCGAGCCCGTGCAGTATTGGCCAGGCACACAGTGGCGGCTTCAGCCCCGCTGCTGTGCCCCGCTATTGCCCTACGGGTCCCACCACTCCCATGCGAGATAGGGGCGAACCCGAGGAAGACCCTGCTTTCTGGCACCTGATGATGATCCGCGCCCGGCTCATACCGTGTGCTGCGGCGTGGGCACCAGGTGAGGATAACCAGGACATGTTCTGGGCATGGCTCGAGGACTGCGTCCCGTACATCCTGGCGACGCTCCATCTGCCACAGTACGATCACCTCTTCCTTGAGGCGTCCGAGGACACCACCGACGCCCTGCGTCATCGCACCGCGGTCGACATGTGCGAGGACATCTGGCACAGAGCGGGCCCCGACAGGCAGCGCATCAACCGCAACCTCACTCGGATCCAGAGCAGCCGCGAGTACGCCACCCGCTATTTCGGCCTCCTTCTGGAGTACCAGGGCGCTCGTGCCACGCTCGTTGGCCCTGAGGCTTTCATGGCACCTTTGCCGCCATACCTCTCACGGGCCCATGCTCTGCTGCCAAGAGGTCTCCCTCCACCCGACCATGACGCCATGGCGTACCTCGCTGATGTTATCCTGCACCAACCGCCAGACATGCTGCCGCTCGTCGAGGCGGAGCTCGCTGCGGCGCCGACGGACGGCACCGATCAGGCCGCAGAAGATCCCGTATCATGGCTGCTCCAGCACATCGCGGCCAGCGATATCGGCAATACATCCATGGACTCGTTCCACGCGTCGGAGGATAGCCAGGACGACATCGATATCCAGGATCGAGACGGCACGATACCATCAGGCGACTCGGCTCAGCGTGACCGCGACAGTGAGCCTCACTCTGGGCTCGCCCCGTGGCAACGCAGTGCGCCCCACACCTCAGATCAGGCCGACCCTTCTGCGCGGCCTAACGACGCTGAAGGCGTCACTGCCGCTGATGTGACTAGCCATTCCACTGCTTCGCCAGCTCATGCCAGGCCGTGCAGTGGCGGCTTCAGCCCCGCTGCACCACTGGCTAGACCTGGACATCCCCAGACCGCAGGAGGTGACAACGTGACTGACTCCAACCCCAGTGCCATCGACCACTGGCAGGCCGACGTCGACAACGACCCCATCGATGATGAACACCCAGATGCCAGCGGTCCCCACGAGCCCCAGCACAGCTCAGCGGCATCACGACATTGTGGTTGCCTCATCTGTCTCCTGGTGGCCACGTACGCCATCGTGATAGCAATGCCGTACAAGGACCAGATCGATGGATACTTGCCGACCCCGAGCCGAGACCCCAGCTACCGACAACGACGACGACGCCAAGCGACCGCACCAGGCCCATCGGTGTCCACTATATTCCGACGCAAAACGACATACTATGTCACGTCCACATTGAGGGCCACTCTCAAATGGACCAGCGACAAACTCAGAGATGGTGTCTCGGGCGGAGCCACTGCAGTCGGGAGCGGCTTCGGGGGCGTCCTTAAATGGGCCAGCGGCAAGCTAGGGGCCATAGCCACGGGTGGAGTTGTGTGTGGTCTTCTACTCGTCGGTGCCAAACTCCTTGCCCAGGGAGCTGTCGGACACGTAGGCGCCCGCATATGTGCGCGGGCCCTGGACTCATCCACTGCCCACTGGTGCCTCCGCTGTTGCCAACCGAGCAGGAAGCCGAAGGACGAGGCCACACACAAAATGCCGTGCACGCTCGCCGACGAACACGACGACCAGCAGGTGCACGCACTCCGACATCCGCTGCTACAAGAACGCTACGCCGCAGCTGTTGCCGCCGCAGTCGCCGACGTCACCACCGCCACCACCGCCGCCATCGCTGAAGTCACAGCCGCCGTATCGCGAGCCTCGTCTGTCACACCAAGATCGACCAGCCCGACGCCACGAGACGGCTCCAAGAACGGCACGACATTCGGTAACCTACCGACCAACGAGGATGCCACAGCACACGGTAGCGACACCGAGCCAAGGGAAACGAGAGAACGCACCCATGGCAGCCCGTGGTCCATCTTCCGACATGCTGACGCTCGTGGTTCCTCCCCCGACGCGGACACCCAACCACCACGACGGCGAGCACGCTATGCATCACCTGACAGGCCCCAGGCGCCTTCAGGCCCTGGTACGCCTTACACTGCCCTCAAGCCACCGACACGCAACTCACGCAACACCATCCAGCGTGACCCAGCGGTCCCCGAGCCGCCGAAGAGCATACTTAACGCCCTGTACCAAAACGGCTTCGCGCTAGGGAACAGTGGCGTGTCCACTGAGGACATCAAAGACGCTCTACGACTCCACGACCACCCTCGATTCACTCACGACCCAACACTCCAAGTGCTGGGGCCGTGGACGGACATCATGCAGAGGCCACCGAACCGCCTCACTTGGGTGCTGGAAGACTCGGGCGGCAACTCGGGCGAGACAATTTTCCCATACCTCACGTGGGACCTCCGTCAACCCACCACCGACGCGCCCACTGTTTTCTGGCATGGGACCCGCGGCGACCTTGCGGCCCGTCTTGCTGCCTGTGGAGGGCACCTCTTGCCAGGCCCCCGCCGTGAAACGAAGGGTCGAACTGGCACCAACGTTGGCCGCACGTACGTGAGCGTGCACCCTTCGCTGGCCGCGTGGTACGCGATACCGCCCCACCCGCCCTACAGTCTCGAAGACGACACCCTCGCGTGGGGACCCATCGCACTCTGGATGTGCGAAGCCACCCAACCACCGCGCGGGGAAAACAGGCACAACTACGTGAAAGGGGAGGCTCACGGAGCGCGCCTCATTTACCCTCGGGTCCTGAGCCTCCTCATCCGCATGGACTGGTGTGCCCCCACAGAAGCTGCTTCCAGGTGCCGTGCCCTTCCACACGCCTATGGCATGGGTGACTGCGCGCACGCCCTCCACATTGCTGGCTACGATCATCCAGGTCTCCGTGAGGCGGCCGAAGCTCACGACCAGGAAGCTAGCACTAGGCGCAGATCAACCATCGCGGCAGCATGGCCACCACCGCAGGCGCTATACTCGCCAGAAGCGGCGCGAGCATGGGCCAAACAGCACTACGACACGGAAGCAGCCACCAGGGACGACCCTAATCAGCCTCGACCACGCGTCTCGCTCCACATACTCCAGCTGGACCCGAAACCACTCATCGACCTGGTGTACACGGGCTTGCAAGCTGTCCCCGTGCGGGGGCAACCTGACGCACACGGGTCGCGCCCCAGCGGCTCCAGCCCTGGGGCCGCGTCGGACCCACCACGCACGCACAAGTCAGGCACAGCCTTAGCCCACAGTCCAGACCCCTCATCGACGTCATCTGGAGTCGACGAACGCCGTACGCCATCCCTCATCAGCGCGGCCGCCGCCCTCGCCCGAGGCCGCGCCCGTGCGCGACGATCTGCCTCTCGCTCGTCACGACAGAGCGACGGGAACTCCACCTCCGACAACAGCGGCATCGAGACGTGGGAGCACATTGTGACGGAGGAGGAGCCGACTGCCTACCACGTCCTCGCCTACCACGTGCGTGATGTGCGGTCCCGTGTCAACGCCCCTGGCATCGAGGTCTGGCTCGACCCTGGTGATCACCACGATGGCGCCTACTTACCGTGGGGGACGACAGTCATGGGCTACCGCGTCATTGACCCTACGGTGGACGGGCGTGACGGCTGGGTCATCCTCCATCATGATCACGGCGACACCACTACTAAGCTCTGGGCACCGACCCAAGTCCACGTTAAGGGGGACGACTCCTGGCGCACCGTCATGGTACCAGCGGATATGGGGCCCCAGTGGATCAGGTGCCATGCCGAGGACGCACGCCTCCCCGCCGAGGTAGTCCGCACTACAGGCCAATCCTGGTTTGCTGACGTCTGGCCCTTGTGGGATCGCCCGAGACCCCACCCAGACGACCCAGGCACAAACGAGCATGCGCTACCGCCTTTACCAGGACGCTGGTCTTGCCTACAGTGTCGATTCCAATGCTGCCAATATTGCGCGGCTCGCCGCAACACACAGCTTGGCACCTCGGGCCAACCAACGTGCCCAGACTGCGGCCGCAGCGGACTGCGTACACTTATGGACTGGTCCACGGACTACTCGTGCAACAGTTGGACGTGTGCATACAGCACCAATAAGAGGGACTCCGACACATGCTGCCTGTCCAGCAGGTGTCCCCACCCCCCCAGGCCACACAACCAGCTCGACGTCCGTGCCACAGGGATGCCGCCGCACATCCTTGCCCGCCAATTCGGCAACGCGCCAGCCCTCCACGACCTCAAGGAACCCCCCCGAGCGCCTTCAGGCCCCGGGGGAGAACCTCCACAACCAGGGCAAGTAGGCTACCAGGGCCAATGGTACCTCCCACCACAGCCGCGGCGCGTCCCCAGGCAGGGATTGCCTGACGGCACAACGCGGCCACCTGGGTTCACAGGAACGGGGATGCCCGAAGAACCTTCCCCCGACCAACCGCTCTGGAGGGAAGGCTATGTGCTCTTCAGCCCCCATCAGGCCCTTAAGGAGGAACTCACCTTCAACAAGACGGTCCGCCGACCCTTCTCCCTAGCCATTACCAACATGCACAGGGATCGTGTCACGGTCAGGACCGTCTGCGAGTTGATCGCCGAGCGCACCCACATGACCCGCACCCGCTGGCGAGATGTGGTACTGTACTGGGACGCCGAGGGTGGTCCTGGGCCTCAAGCTCTCGACTACGATATGCGACTCTGTGACGCCATGGTGAGCCGTGCCACGACCGAAGCTGAGCTAAACCACGACCGCAGCAACCGTGGTAGTTTCTGCCTCTACGGACCAGCGCACCAGCGGGCCATCAACATTACGGCGATCTCAGAGCCGCAGAACATCGACTACACGGAGCATGTGCGACGATACTCACCCGTAGGGGGACCTACCCTGACCACGCCTTCGAGCACGTCTATCGGGGCTGGCAGCGGCCCGACGTGCCCACCATCCTCCCCGACACCCGTCCCCTCTCGAGAGCCGACTGGCAGCGTCACCAACAGCACCAGCAGCGCATCCAGCAGCGGGACCAACGTGACGCAGGACAGCAGGGCACACCACGCTACCGCTCCCCTGCGCGAGTCCCGACAGGCGGTAACACGGCCTACGACGGGGTTGCCGCCTACCACCGTGGTCCCATAGGTGCCATGCCTGCGGCTGCTGGAGCAGCCGCCTCCAGCTACGGCCAAGCCCCCAACGCCAGGGTTCACCCAGCGGCCATCGGCTACTCGCGTGCACCCCTACATGCCCTAAGGGCCACCTCGCCAGTGCCAGGGTCCACGCGCGCCTGGGGCCTTTACTCAGGCCGACATGAGGGCCCTCCAGCAACCAGCCTGCAGTGATAACCCCTGCGGCTTCAGCCCAGGGGGCTGCAACAAACCGTGGCAGGGCTGGGCGCCCCGAAGGATGGCGCGATGCGAACGTGCGCGCTTGGCAACCGCGCCAGCACACGCCCCCGCCAAACGTAGCTGCAGCACTGCGCCCTGCCCAGGCCAAACCTGCCCCACCTGTGCGGGAGAGGCAGCCGCTCACCCCGCTCGTCCTCACGCGCATCCAGGCGCATCGCAGCGCCTCCCCGAGGCACAGCGAGGGAAGCGCCCACCACGTCAGCCCCCGCCCAGACGCGGCCGACCCCGACCAGGCCACAGCCACGGCGGAAGGCGGCACAAGCGCCTCTCGCCAGCCCAGCCCATCACCCTGCGCGGCGCCGATCCGATCCCCGAGCAGGGCGGATTCTGAGCGCGCTAATGCCCAGGCGACTTCGCCACGCGACCGTCACACGGGCGGGCGCGTCCCGCGCAGCAGGACCTGCAGCCGCCACAGTTCACGCAAGGCCCCAGGGAGCTCCACGAGCTCGCCGCCTCGCGAGACTCAGGCCGATGGCCGACCCCCCGATCGAAGTGGTGCCACGCTTCGGAGCCAGCGTCATTGACCCTAGCCAGGTCGACCTCGAGCCGACGCCGTCCACGGACCACGAGCCGCAGCTGCCCACCCGCGTGATCGTCCCCATCGACGAGGCGCCAACCTTCGACCCGTTCAAGAACAAGTACCGTGTCAAGAACCTTGTGGCGGGTTTTGGCGGGGGCTCACCGCTCTCACCTCAGAGTCGGGGCGGTGCCCCCGCCACCTCGGCTGCTGCCGCGGCAGCTGCGGCCCCGCGGGGAATCAGCCCTGTCCGCAACGTGGGCCTCACGGCAGCGGGCATGGACGAGGCCCAGCGTCAGGCCTCCGATCGTGCTGCTGGAGCCGTTCCACCAGATGCTGCTCATCAAGACACTGACGGGGCGGGCGTGTCACCGCAGGAGGGACCAGCGGTGGCGCGTGCGCAGTACATGCGCGTGCGTTGTGCCGCCGCCGCGCCTGGCCGCCGCCGCTGTCTCGTTTTTGTCTTTGTGTTCGGCAGGATGGATCGAGGAGTCGCCTCCCTCTCCCACTGCTGCCGTCTCACTTCTCCTCCCCTCGTCCCCTACAGTACAGGAGTGAGGAGGAATTTTCGTGACATTTTTACTAATATTTATGAACCCCCCCTGGCGCAGTGCCGACCGTGTCCCTCCTATATGGTTGGCCTGACGGCGGCTTCAGCCCCGATCAAGCTAGCCCATAGTAACGCCATGAGCTCCTACTGTGGCCAAGCCTCCTACTGGGGCGAGGGTCAAGCTGACCTTCACCGTGCGGGGCGCGCAAACCCCAGTTCCACCGATGGAGACGGGCCAGGTCGCTCCATACACCTCGTCAGCCTTAACATCACCAGTCTCTCAGCGAACTGGCCAACCATCACCGCCCTTGGTGTCGACCACAACGCCGCTGTCATAGCACTGCAGGAGACCCGACATGCCAAGCCGACTAGGCAAGCCATCGCTACCAGCGCCGCCAATCCTCTCCACGGTGGATACCACGCCAGTCTTGGGCCTGACCTTGATCTGGCGCGAGCCCAGCGCAGAGCTGCCCACGGCGGCACTGATCACACCGTTGTGGGCAACACTGGCGCCTCGGGAGGGGTCGCCATTCTCTCTAAGGATGCCATCGTCGACTCCACTGTCGACGACAATGCGCCCTGTATCGCCGCCCTCAAGGCCAAGAAAAGATGGCATGAGGTCTTTCTCCCACTCTGCACTCAACACCGCCGTAGGCGGCGACGAAATAACCATGGGCCCGCGGGGATCTACATAGCGAGCCTTTACGGGATTGCTGGAGGAGACAGCACAGCTCTCTTTCGGCTCGCTGACTGTGCCGCCGCTAGGGTCGGCTCAGCACCCTACTTCATCTGCATGGACGCCAACACGAACATTGACGACAATCCACACCTTCTGCACATGTTGCAGCACGGATGGTCCAACGTCGCTGAGGGCACACCAGACCACACCATGCACACCTATGGCAATATCCCTGATTGGGACCGCGTCACCAAGTGCCCCCGCACTTCGCGCATCGATTATATCATTGCCAACCAGGCGGCGCGATCCCTTGTCACCGACTTCTGCTACCTTCGCGACTTGCCTGCGAAGTCTCACGTTGGCCTGCAGGTCACGCTTGACCTCAGTCGCCTCGACCATACGGCCCGACGTCTTCTTGCCCCTACGCCCTACCCGCCCGACGATGGAGTTCATGAGGGGCACGAGCTGCAAGCACTTGGGACCCTCATCGCTGGGCGGTACAGGACCGCATGGAGCAGGCCGACGCACGAGACGACGTGGAGCGCATGTTCACCCTGGCTAACGAGGCCAGTCATGAGTACCATCTCACCCGTCTACGCGATCTGCCACCTCCACCGCCCCACCACCCAAAAAAGAAGCCCCCCACCATGCACGGGCTCACGCCTACGTTCGAGGATCGACCGGTTGTCCCCCGCGCGTTCCCCACCTACGGAGCTTCCACGATTCACATGAACCGACTGCGCAAGCTCCATCGGCAACTCTGCGAGCTCCGTTTCATCGGACAGCACCACCATCTAGATTGCCGTGCTATCCCGCCGTACCTCGCGCAGCGCATCGACTGCACGTGGGCCGCGGCCCGCCTCTTATGCCACAAGCTGCGCCCCACGGTTCTCCTGGAATTCCCCGAGGCCTGGGCCCCAGACGAGCCAGTGCCGCACGGGGAGCACCTTGACGTTTTGATCCAACATCTCGACTTAGAGCTGGCGCGACGCGCGAACCGTGCCAAGGCGGAACGCATCAGGATATGGGCCGAGGGCGTCCGTGAGCCAAGCGGGCGAAAGGCGGCCATATACGCACGAGCTGCTGATAGCTCGCCCACGGCGTATCTCCGCACGCCTACCACTCCTGACGATACGCAACTCCACTGCGACACCAACGCCTTCAAACCTGACGAAGCTTGCACGGACGACAGCGACGCTGACACCGAAGCTGGCGGCTTCAGCCCCGGCGACGGTAGTTCGCCCGACACGGACAGCGACGAAGACCACACCCGTGAACCACACCTGCGCAAGTCCCCGACATCCTCCCTGCCAACGCCATTGTTGCTAACATCAAGGACATGCTGAAGCTCATGGTCGACACCTGGGAGCCCATCTTGGGCAGGTACCGCGCACGTGCGGGACATGATGCCGAAGCCATGCCGACGTGGGCCGACTTCTACGACGAGTACCGACAGGAGCTGCCTACGCCATCACCAGCTACCCCTTTTCCACCTCACCGACGACCAACTCATCCACTTCATTCGCACCCGTTCACCGAGACGCGCGGGGGGTCTGGACGGTTGGACTACTAAGGAGGCAAAGGAGCTTCCCGACGACATTCTTCGCCTCTTCGCCAGCGTTCTACGAGCTATGCAACGCACTGGCACCATCCCAGAACCCCTCCTCCACGTCCCAAACCCGTGCCTCCGAAAAGGCCGAGGCGAACTCCCAACGGACCAACGACTTCTCTCGGTGCTTTCCGTTTGGATGTACGCGTGGGAAGCACCAGCTTACCGCAGCCTCACGGACTGGCGGAAAGGATGGACCCACGCCACGAGTTTTGGCGCTGTCCCAAAGCTACCATTGGGGACGTCAGCACTTCTCTCGCCCTTCGCATCGAACACGCCAGAGCCCTTCTCCTTCCCTTGGCTGGAGCTGCCCTGGACCGTCAGAAGTGTTTCGACTATCTCATCACGGACATATGCCTTAACCTCGCGCTTCACGCGGGGTGTCCCCAAGACATCGTTACTGTCCGCAGAAACTTCTACAGGCGCCACAAACGTTACATCCGCATGAACGGTGCGTACTCTAAGGAACTGGCCAGGACAAACGGTCACCTCCAGGGAAGCTCTTGGTCCCTGGACGACATTAAGCTGCTCATGTGCGTCTGGACCAAGAGACAGCATCGTTACGTGCCGCGGTCACTCAGCACTACTTTTGTTGACGACAGCAACTCCACTACCCACACCGCGCCCGAGTTGCAGAAATCTCTTGATGAAACCGCCAAGTTTGATCGATTTTCTGGTCAACGCATTCATCCTGGAAAAGTGGCGGGGTGGGCGATTACTGACGAGCTTCACACCGCCGTTACCCAGCTCACCTTGGCGGAACGGCCCTTACGCGTGGTCGACTCCTTCAAGCTCGTCGGAAGTTACATCAACGCCGAGGCAGCGCCGGCTCCAGCCGCGCTCAACCTCACGGCCACCGCTGACGCCCGTGTTCGCAGGGCGACTAGTCGCCTGCCGCGTATTGGCAAGCTCCCATCTCCGATGCGTATTAAGGCGCGGCACGCCCGCTCCCTTGCTGCCAGCGTCTGTACCACGGGCACTGACATCCAAGCCCCATCAGGCCCCGTCAAAACTGCCTACAACCATGCCCTTAAGGCGGCTATCCGCCCCAAGGGAAACAGGTGGGTCGAGTTTTGGACTCTCATGGCCGTGTGCGTCCCAGGGCACGCCCTGGAGATTGACGCCATTATGCAGCGTGAAGTCTTCCTGTGCCTGCGGCGACAGGTCAACCGCGACGCCACTCTCTGCGGCCTCGTCAGGGATCTCCAACACCATGTCCAGACCCTTTTTGGCGGAGGACCTGTTGGACGACTTGTTCAGACGCTTCAGCAGCTCCGTTGGACTTGGCCCACATTTGGCACCATGTACGACGACTGGGGCTGTCAGATCAGTTGGCTGAACCTTCCCCAAAACGCCTTCCTTCACATGCTGCGCGCCTCGCAACGCAGAGCCTTTCTGAGAAAAATCAAGCCACGGCGTCATGACCTTGGACACCTAGCTTCGGTCAGACAGGGCCTCGACCTTTTCGCCAGCACGTGGCTCGCCCGCACCAAAGGAGCTGCCAAATGCAACGCATGGCAGCTGGCGCTCCTCTTAAACTACCTGTCGGGCGGGGACCACACCCAACAGCGACGTTCTCGATCAAATACGTCCGCTGATCCCAGCCCTATTTGCCGTTACTGTGATGAGGAAGAGGAAACTCAGGAGCACACTGTGCGTGACTGCAAGTGCTGGGCCCGTGAAAGAGTCCCTCTCACCACCCTCATCAGTGACGAGCAGTGGGCCCGTCTTCCTCCGCGCACAAGACATTGCGGGCTCTTCGATGAGGACCCAGCCCTCCTCGATCTGCAAGCCGACCTCGCGAGGGACCCGCTACCTCAACCCATACCGCGGCCCCCGCCTGAGGGAGATCCTGCGGCTTCAGCCCAGGACTCCTACACCACTTACCTTGACCACGACACTGGTTGGACATGGGTCTACGCTGCCACGGACGGTGCATGCACCAACCAAGCCATCCCTTTGCTTGCAAGAGCGGGCTACGGCGTCTACTACGGCATCGACCACCGCATGAACTACAGTGCGCGCGTTCACGGCATCACGCAGAACGCACAGCTTGCGGAGACCCTCGCCATTGTCCACCTCACGGCATGTGCTGAACGGCCCGTACACGTCTTCGTGGACAACCAGGCGGTGGTCGACGGCTTCCAAAGGATCATCGACGGACACTCACCTCCGCAGGGCACGCACGTGGAGTTCTGGGAAAAGGTCCACCGATGTGTCATGGCCAAGCCAAACATGTTCCGCGTAGAGAAAGTCGCTAGCCACCAGGGCGACACGGGCATCGACCTCGGGCTCATCGGGCCCATCGCGGAGGAGTTCAATCGTCAGGCTGACGCCCTCGCCACAGCGGCGGCACGTACTCATAACCTTCCAGACGACATCGTTGAAGCTGCCAAAGCACGACACCGCCAAGCGACCGTGCTCCATGGAGTCGCCGTTGCCATCTACGAGCGGAGACATCGTACACTTCCTCTCCCACACCGCAGGGCTGGGTTCACTGCTGCAGAACTAAACAAAATGGAACCAAATCCCCTGCTGTCTGACCAGGCTCCACCCGCGGCTGGACCAGACATCCCACAAAACCCCGACGAGCTCTGGGCCGAGGCCCAACGGGTGTTATTCGACGAACAGGAGGACGACCCGTTCGGCTTTGGTGGAGGTTTGGACTTCCTGGGCGACGAGTCAGCCAGCGCCAACCCTGCCCCGGCGGGCACCCGCACGGCGCCCCCGACTCCGCCATTGAGTGCGTCAGCCCACCCACATGACAACGCCGTTCCTTTTCAAGACGCTGATGAGCAGGACGATGACCTTTTCAGCCTCGGTGGGGGATCGGACGCTTTGGACGACGGACCAGCCAACGAAAACCCCGCCCCGTCGGGAAACCTCGCAAACCCTACTGCGACGCCGTCCCCAAGAGCGTTAACGCCCACATACGACGATATCGGTCACCGCCAAGACGCCGACCACGACCCGAGTGCCCCCCGAGGATTGGGTGGCATTGAGGACGCACCGCCGACACCACACGCTGCCGACCATGCCGCCCCACCGAGTCACCAACCCTCTACGCGACCGACCTCAGCGGCCTTGCACGGCATCACGACTGGTCCCACCGCGCATACCACTCCGCCTCCCCATCGTCAGCGACCCGCGGGGGCGGCTTCAGCCCCCCCGCAGGGTACTAAACCAGACAGGCCCTCGTGCCCCACCCACGCTTCCTCCGTTGCTGAGCGAGAGGAAGCGGCTCCCCTGACCTCTCGGGGCGCGGCCCTAGCGGCTCCAGCCCTGGGGTCGCGCCGGCCCCTCCAGTCACCTTTTAGGGTGACGGACGTCAGCGTTCAGGGTCCCGCACGCCGCTAGCCCACCTGGACAGGCGTACCGAGGACCTCGCCTCTGTCTCGAGATCCTCGGCGGATGTCACTGAGCAGCCACCTCTCACCGACCGTGAAACCGAGCTGTCACAGGCTATGGCTGCCCTTCAGCAGAGGTGCTTAGCTCTCGCCGCGGACCTCGCCGCTGCCCAAGCTCGTCAAGGTCCTCTACTCCAGCGCCTCCACAGCGCTGGGCGAGCCTTCGCCGAGCTGCTCACGACCTCGCCCGATGGTGTCGTGCCGTCACTCAACATCCAAGCTATGTTGTCATCGTTCCGCGGCGCTCCACCCGGTGCCCCGCGCTAATCTCCTCCTTTCTGCCTGCCCGTGTGTACGCGTGGCTCCGCGTCCACGGTGTCAGGGCGTGGGGGCGGGGGGTGCCCCGTCACTGCGCGCCGCTTAGCGGCCAAGCGCCCAACTGGCGGTCCGCCAAGCCGCCTAGCCACGTGCCAGCACGTCGCCTTTCTTGTTGGGGCCTTGTACCTCACGCGGTCTGTCAGGTGAGATCTTCATCGTCTGTCCGCCGTCTGTAGCGTCAGTCGCACTGCGCCGGGGGAGGGGGTTTTGTAGCCCGCCCTAGTATCTTAAGGCTGCACCGCCGCAAATAGTGCTTGCGAGTTGTCGCACCGCAGTGCGCCTCGCGGACGGACCCTGGTCCGCCTACTTGTCCGATCTCTCTCGCTCTCTCTCTCTCTCTTTTTCTCTCTCTCTCTCTCTCTCTCTCTCTCTCTCTCTCTCTCTCTCTCTCTCTCTCTCTCTCTCTCTCTCTCTCTCTCTCTCTCTCACTCTTTCTCTCTCTCTCTCTCTCTCTCTCTCTCTCTCTCTCTCTCTCTCTCTCTCTCTCTCTCTCTCTCTCTCTCTCTCTCTCTCTCTCTCTCTC
>CAUYUJ010016170.1:172500-292185 GCA_963575745.1 Prorocentrum cordatum | reverse complement strand
GGGCAACCCCGAGAGGGTCCAGACCTTGCTGACTTGCCAGTGCATGTTCAACGACCAGTTGGCGGGGGACCGCGGCTACCTCGAGGCCGCTTGGTTCCTCACGGGGCTGGAGCCTCCCCCGTGTCGCGTGACCAGTCGTCACACGGAGCGCGAGGCCCAGACCCCGGTTTCACCCCTAGTGGATCCTCGCTGGCTGTCGGCGCAGGGCGAATACATGAAGGAGCTGCAAGCATTTCGGGCGCGCCTCGACGCCGAGCGCGCCGTCGCGCTCCCCAAGCATCCACCTCATCAGCCCAAGCAGCCCAAGGTCTCAAAGCCCCCCTTCAAGTCTCAGGGTGCTCCAAAGGCCCCGAAGGCGGTGCCCAAGAAGGACTGAAGATGCCCTTGGCGCCCGCCTTCTTGGAGGGGGGGCCTTCGTGTGGCCGAGGTACGCCGCCGCAGACAGTCTGCACCGACGCTGCTATGGCTGCTAGGCGTGTTTGGGCGCAGCGAGGGCGTGAGGGTAGGAATGCGCTCCTCCAGCGATGCTGTTGCGGCCCCGCAGGGGGGAGTACGTTCCGCCACCACGCCCCTCGCTCTGCTCCGAACCGCCCCTCGGATCCATTCGGCCATTTTGGCCGTCACCTGCCTCAGTCGAGCGCTCCCCCCATGGGGCCTGCAGCCCCTGAGGTTGTTGTTCTTGCTGGTGCTTGTTCTCCTTCAAGCACCCCTGCTGCTCTTGCCAACGTCGCGCCATTTGTCGCTGACTTGTCTGCCTTGCTGCGCCTGTTTCCAGGCGCGAACATTGATATCACCCGCTGGGCGGCAGCGCTGTCCCAGGTTGGGATGGGTGCTCGATGTTCTCTTGGATCTTTCTCCCGCTCATCTATGCGTGCAATGGACCGGGACGACCCGTGCCTTTTGGGGCCGCCTCCCCGCGATCCTTGGCCGTGCCCGCCTGCTCCACCTCTTGGTCCCCCGCCTGACGGCGTGTCGGCGAGGCGCAGGGGGCGCTGGAGATTGCGGCGCGCGGCGCGGACGCTCGCGCAGTATTCTGTTATTGCGTTGAACTGGCTCACTTTGGGTCATCCTAGCCTCGCTCCCGCCGAGGCTCGCGTCCGTGCCACGGTCTCGCCCTGCCAGGAGGGCGTCCGCGCCCGTATCGAACGGTTGTGTCGGATCGCAGTTCGCCTCGCCCGTGGTGGCAAGAGCGACTTAGGTCGAGCCTTCGCCAAGTTCGACTCTACTGAGGTCTCGCTCCATGGCCTGGCCACCCATGTTGCAGCTTTGGAGGCCTCCTTCACCTCCTCTTCTTCCGTGCCCGCCCCATGCGGCACTGCCCGACCAGCGCTCCTTCCGTGCCTGGTTCGCTGGCGTCTGCGGCGGCTTGGGACTCCACCCAGGTCGAGCCCTTCGATTTAAAAGTCAGGGCGTCTCGCATTAAGAGGGATTACTCGCCAGTGTTTGATCCCATTCCATTTCTCTCTGACGCTCGAGTCCGCGAAGCGTTCATCAATCCAGAGGAGATGCGGCTCCCGGCGTCAGAGAGGCCTGCTGGCCAAAAGGGGGCGCGTGTCCATATGGACCGCGCCGAGCTGTGGGCCCTGCTCCAGAAGTGGGATGCCTGCGGCGCCCTGTACCTGACTCCTGCTTCGGACCTCGCCTGGGATGAAGCCCGCGGAGCTTTCAGGGTACCGAAGGACAGCGACTACGACAGGCTGATCCTGAACCCAACGGTCGTGAACAGCCGCTGTGCCTCAATCTCATCCAGCACCCAGCGCCTTGGCCAGGGTTTCCTGCTGTGCCGTTTGGGTCTGGCGCCAGGGGAGTGGCTGGCAGTTTCTTGCGACGACCTACGGGAGTTTTACTACACTTTCCGCGTTCCTCCCGCGCGCGCCAGGCGTAACGCCCTTCGCGTTCGTCTGCCATCATCCCGCTTCAAGGCCTTTCGAGCCTGGCGCCCCGAGCTCGAAGGTGTGGACTTCGCGCCTTGCCTCAATGCTCTAGCGATGGGCGACAACATGGCGGTGGAGATTGCCAACTCTGCACATGAAGGCGTCTTGCACAGCTTCGGGGCCTTGCGGCCTCACGAGCAGGTTGACCACCGCTCGCCCTTCCCGCGGGGACCGTTTGTCGAGATGCTGAATATTGATGACCATACAGGTTTTCAGAAGCTCTCGTGGCATGGCTCCGCTCCTCGCCCCGACGACCCCTGTCGTCGTGATCGTGAGGTCTTCGCCGCCTGCGATGCAGGCTACCCGCGCGTGGCCTGATTCAGCATCCAGGCAAGCGCGCGCGCGGCGAAACGCACAAGGTGGTGGTGGGCGCCGAGGTGGAAGGGCGCATAGGCATCGTCTGCGCTCCCTTAGAGCGGACGGTGGCCTTGTGCAGGCTGACCCTGATCCAAATCTACCTCGGCATCACCACACGCTCCCTGTTAGCCTCTCTTGTGGGCTGCTGGGTCCAGGTGTTCCTCTATCGCCGTCCGATGCTCGCCATTTTCACGCACGTCTACAACTTCCTGTCGCGCCTGGCGACCGAGGAGGGCATTGAATACGACTTGCCTCCTTCTGTTCGCGACGAGCTTTTGGCCTGCACCTTTTTAGCCTTTACGGCTATAACCGACCTTCGGGCGCAGCCTTGCCCCGAGGTGTTCGGTACGGACGCGTCTCTCGGCTGGGGGGGCGTTGTCCGCGCTCCTATCAGCCCGCAGCTCTCCGCCGAGCTGTGGCGCAGATCGGAGCACGGGGGGTGGCACACGATCCTGCACAATCGGAGCCTCCTCGCCGTACTCAGCCGCGGCGTGCCCTTGGGCCCTGAGCTCACCCATCTGCATCGCGACCTGGGGCTCCCTTCTATTGAGCCCCCCGTCGCGCCGCGTTGGGTCACCGAGCTATCAGAGGCGCTGCGCTTTCGGCTCGCGTACAAATGGGAGTTTCGCATGCCCCGTCACATCAATATCCTTGAGGCAACGGTGTATAAGAGCTTGTGCAAGTACTGCTGTATTCGCCTCCCTGACTCTCGTATCCCCGTTCTCTTGGATTCAAAAGTGGCTTTGGGCGCGTTCTTTCGACCACTTTGCCCTATGTGATAGGAGGAGGTTTATATATGGGAGGCATGTACGTGCCTACGGACGTGCACAGGGCCGACGACCCCACGCGGAACCGTGCGGTGAGGCCCCCGTCCCGTGACCCTCCCGCCTGGTTAGTTGAAGCAGAGAGAGGAGAATTTACTCGCTTTGATTGCATTGCGTACGCCGACTCCCGTTCGTCATTCCCTACTTGTCTCTGGGGCCGATTTGTTGCGCAGCTTGTGGCTCGAGGCCCCGAGGGGCTGCTCAGCCACCGCTGGGCGGCCGCCCCCCCCCCCTCGGAGGGCGCGGGGATGACCGCCGACGCCGCCAGCGACGGCGCCCAGGGGGAGGCACCTGACCCCTCGGGCGCCGCCGAGAGCAGCATTGAAGCTGCTCTCGCCAGCGGAGAGCGTCGCGGGCCTCGCAACGCGCTCTTCGCTGACAGCGAACGGCCTCTCGCGTCCTCTGCAGACGCCACGCCAAAAGCGTCTGCCTCCGCGGAGGGCGGCTCGCCCGGCCCCGACCCTGGCGCCGCCAGCGCAGGATCGGCTCCCCAGGCCGCCAAGCGTGCTCCGCCACTGGCCCTCCGCTCCAAGGCCGCGGCGGCCCCTCCGCCTGCTATCGGGGTGGGCTCGTCGCGCGTCGGCTCGCGGGAAGCGCCAAAGGGGGCCTCAGCAGCTACCCCCCGCACCTTCCAGCGAGCGGCCAGGGTGAGCGCCTCTCGCCAACTGCTTGGCGTAGTGGACGGGGCCTCGCGCGGCACAATTGAGGCCGCCTTCAGGCGCCAGTCCCTAGTCTACCATCCAGACCTCCCGACTAGGACAGGACTCCCGCGCACCTGGGCGCCGACGAGCGAGCAGCCCGCGCGCTGAAGTGGAAGCAGCTCTGTGACGCCAAGTCAGTGTTGCTCCAGGCCGTCTCGCAGGCCGCCGCGCCGCCCGATGTTCCTAGCACGGGCGGCGACGGTCCTGCCGCCCGCGCCTACGCCCGGGCCAAGGCGGCAGGAAAGGGCGCCCGCAAGGGCAAGCTGGCTCCAGGGTCGACCATGGCCCTTCAGGCACTCGAAGAGGCGGTCTCCTCGCGGGTCGCCCTTGCGAGCGCCGAGCTGGCCCCTCGGGCTGCCCTCCCCGCCTCGGGCGCGCCTCTCCCGAGGGGCGGGGTTTCGTCTGCCCTCGCGACGCGGGCGGCTGAGTCGGATGCCACCCTCGTCTCCGCCGTGTCGCGCGGCCGCGTGGAGCTCGACGCACTCCGCACCGCGCGTGCCGACGCCACCAGGCGCACGGTGCAGGCTCCTGCACGCGGCGAAGGAGAGCGTGCCGTCGCTCGTGCCGAGCTCGCGGAAGGGATGGCCGATCGCGCCTACTTCCGACGCGTGCGCGAGGCCGCCAGTCGAGAGGCCGCGGGCTTGCCGCGCACTGCTCCCGTCCAGCTGGGTCGGGATTGGCGCAAGACCTTGCGCGCCGTCCTGCACAACGCTGAGGTCTCGACGGGCCTCGCCATCGCAGAACGTGCCGCTCGTGCTGGGGACGCACCCGCGTCGTCCACTGGCCGCTCCTTGGCCGAGGTGGAGGCTGAGGACCCGCGCGCCTTGGCAAGGCCCGCCGACGACCCTGCGTCCAGCTTCAGCCGTCGTGAGCGGCGCGCGGTCCGCGCCCGCCTGGGCCCGCGGGATGAAGCGGTCGAGGACCAGCCCAACCGCGGTGGTCACGCGCCGCACTCCGCCTCGCGCACGGGCGCCGCGCGCACCAGGCGCGCCGCCAGGCAGCGGCGGGCTTCGATGGCGGCGCTCCCCGCCCCTGAGGGGGGGGCCGCCACGGCGCCTGGCCGCAGGGCGCGTCGCACTGCCAATGCGCGCCGCTGGGCAGGCGCGGCACGCCCCAGCTCCGCCGCGGGAGTGGGCTCCCCACCGCGGAGCCGCAGCCCTGCCCGCAGCCGTACGCGGTCTCCAAACCCGTACGGGACCGACCGCACCTCTCCCTCGGGGGGCTGCTCGTCGCCTCCCGTCGACGGCCCGATCTCGCCCGAGGAGCCGTCGGAGCCGCCTGCGGGGGAGGCATCGGAGGGCCCGCGCACTCCTGACGGGTCCCCGCCCGCGAGCGTTCGCAGCCGCTCGAGAGCGGAGCCCGCGTGCGACGAGGACTCTCCGACGGAGCTCGAGGACGTCGTGCTGAGTGCCCTCGCAGACTCCTCGATGGACCTCGAGCGCGTCGTGGCGGGCCTGAACCCCGAGGTCCTCCGCCGCCTGCAGGCGGCCTTCCCTCGCCGCTCGGGGGCCTCTCCGCCCGCCGCTCGCGCCTCGGTTCGCAGTCGCTCTCGGGGCCGCGGCACGCGTGTAGGCTCCGAGACTCCGCGGCCCGTGCCCCCGCCGCCGCCGCCGCCCCCTCACCACTCTGGTGGGCGTGCGGCGTCGCGATCCCGCGCGTCGACCGCAGGCCAGGGGCTTAGTCGGGCCGTCGCGCGCGGCTCCTCTCGCGCGCCTTCGCGTCAGGCGACGTCGCCTCGGCGTCGCGAGGTGCGCTCCCCTCGAGTCGCTCCGAAGCGGCGCCCGAGCCCCGCTACTGCGCAGCGGCCAGCCACGTCCCGCCATGGTGCGAGCTCGGGCGACGCCCACGCAGGCAGCTCCCGCGCGGACTCCGCTGCTCAGGCCCCTCCGTCTTCGGTAGGCACGCGCTCCTCCAGCGATGCTGTTGCGGCCCCGCAGGGCGGAGGGCGTGCCGCCGAGGAAAGGGGGTCTTCGAGCGGCCCCGCGCCTGGCCGAGATTCAGGGCACGAGCTGCATCCCAGCGGCCCCCACAGCGGCGACGCTGGGAGCGCCGCGGCTGCAGCCTTCGCAGCGCGGCGCACGGCCTCCGCGGCCGTTGAGCAGCCCTTGCCTCCAGGGGCCGCCACCGCCCTAGCGTGGCGTCTCAACCTCGGCGGTGAGAAGGTCACAGTGGTGAGGTGGGGACCCGCCTGGCAAGCTGCCTTCCAGAGCGCGGCGTCGTGGCTGATGTCTTTCGCACCCGCAGGGGCCGCCGAGCCCGAAGGCAGAGATGACCTGCACTGCCTCCTGCAGGCCTTGCACGCCTATAAGCGCCTGTTTCAGACAGGCGGCGCCGAGCCGATCGACGAAGCCTCGTGGTTGCATCCTTACGTGGCCGCCGTCGAGCCCGAGGCTATCCCCGCGGGCGCTGACCTCCAAGCCATGGGGGCGGGCGCCATCCGTGGCATCGGGCTCGGCTCAAAGATCGAGCACAGGAGGCGCGCGGGCAAGTTGGCCTGCCTTTTCGACCTTCTGTACCACGTGCAGGACGGTCACGGCGCCATCCCAGCAGCGCTGTGGGGATCTCATTCCCCTCCGTCCGAGATCCTCGACGCGTTCGCGGAGGTGGTGCCCGTTCCACATCATTCGGGCCTCACGTCCTCGGCAGCTCGTTCCGAGCTCGCCGAATCGGCCGCAGCTGCGCGCGCCGAGCCGCGCCCGCCCTTTGACTGGGCGACCCTCGAGGGAGGGGGCGCTCTGCCCGCCGAGATCGAAGCAGGGGCTCGCCGTGCTCACCGTAACATGGGCGGATCCTTCACCTCGGCGCGGGCGATGCTGGCGGAGGCGTCGGGGTTCGAGACCGACGGGCGGGACACCCTCGTTCCGCCCTTCTACGCGTCCAGGAGCAGGAGGGCCGCCACGCTGATCAGCTCTCCCAGCCCTGGCCGCCCTGCGCTCATCCTGTGGTGCGTCTGCGGCCTCTGCATCTCTCTGGGAGCCGCGGCGCCGACCGCAGGCCAAGGGCTTAGTCGGGCTGCGCCTTCCGCGCCCGCTCGCCCTCCGCGCACTCCCTTCGTGCGCGATTCTCACCTCACCTCCGCGTATCTCGATCGTCGCTCGAGATCGATTGATGCGTTCGAACTGTGGTTAGCAGAACACACTGGCGTGCCGCCCGCCACTCTTTACCGTAGCGGGCTACTTCTCGCCCGCTTCCTCGCGACCTTCGGCGTGTGGCTTCATGATGCAGGTTTCCCTCATTATATTCTGGTTCATGCCATCTTGGGAATCCAGAGCGCTCATCCGCATTGGAAGGCCTTTCTAACAGAAGCTTGGGACGTAGCGAAACAATGGAAGCTCGCGGAGCCGCCAAAGCTCCGCCCGCCCTTACCTCGCGCTCTGCTGCGCGCTATGGTCGGTCTCTGTTTCGCCTGGGACTGGCCTGTGATGGCGGCCTTGCTGCTCATGGGCTTTACGATGTTCCTCAGGCCTGGCGAGCTGCTGGCGTCACGCCGCTGTGACTTGTCGCTTCCTTGCGACCGCCTCGAAGTTGAAGGGGGTGCTTTTCTTTCGATTCTTGTTCCCAAGACCAGGAGAACGTACCCGACGCAGCATGCTCGCTGCTCCGATCGGGGCACGGTGAAGATTCTGAATCAAGTGTTTGGGCGGTTGGCTTCCACCGATCCTCTCGCCCCTTTCGGTGCGAGCGGCTTCCGTACTCGGTGGAATCATTTGCTTTCGGCCCTGGGCGTCCCTCTTGCCAAAGCGGGTCAGGGGCTCAACCTGACGCCCGCATGTCTGCGGGGCTCTGGCGCAACAGACTTCTATATCGCTACGGAAGACGTCCCTCGCGTCTTCTGGCGGGGGCGTTGGCGTCAGGCTTCCAGTGCTGAGCGCTACCTGCAAGCCGCCGCCGCTTCCACAGTTCTTGCTGCGCTGCCCGTGCCCGCACGGGCGCGGATCCTGTTCTTCGCCACCGCCAGCGACCGCCTTGTCGCTTCATTTCTCCAAGTCGGCCCCGCCGCTTGGCCTGCCCTACTTGCGGCCGCCCGCCGAAACCTTGTCACTTCGCAAGGTCCTTGAGCACGGGTATGGCTGCCTCGCCGTCGTCGGCGAGCAGGCGGTCTCCCCCGCCTGACGCGCGGCGCCCCGGCACGAGCGCGCGGGACGGGCCTGCCCATTTTGGGCCGCCCCGCGCGCGCGAGCCGCGGCCGCGCTCGGAGACAGCTCGCTAGCGCGCGAGCGGGAGAATGCCTCTTCTATTCTCTGTGAGCAAGCTCCTGCTGTCTCCGCAGCTTCTCTGCCCCCCTCCCTCCTCTCCCAATCTAAGGCTGATGGGCGCTGCCTCGCCGTCGTCGGCGAGCAGGCGGTCTCCCCCGCCTGACGCGCGGCGCCCCGGCACGAGCGCGCGGGACTGGCCTGCCCATTTTGGGCCGCCCCGCGCGCGCGAGCCGCGGCCGCATCATCATCATCATCATCATCATCATCATCATCATCATCATCATCATCCTCATCTTCATCATCATCATCATCATCCTCGTCATCATCACCACCAGCATCATCATCGTCATCATCATCGCCATCGCCATTAGTTCCCAACCATCCTGTCATCATCACCACCAGCATCATCATCGTCATCACCACCAGCATCATCATCGTCATCATCATCATCATCATCAGCATCATCATCATCATCATCATCATCATCATGCCATCGCCATTAGTTCCCATTTCCGCACACCCCTCACACGTTTCGTGGCCCCATAGGGAGCTCCACCGAAGGCCCCAGTGGCAGGGTTCGCATGCCGCCCCCACCCCACTTTGGCACACCCCTCACACGTTTCGTGGCCCCATAGGTAGCTCCACCGAAGGCCCCAGTGGCAGGGTTCGCATGCCGCCCCCACCCCACTTTGGCACACCCCTCACACGTTTCGTGGCCCCATAGGTAGCTCCACCGAAGGCCCCAGTGGCAGGGTTCGCATGCCGCCCCCACCTCACTTTGGCACACCCCTCACACGTTTCGTGGCCCCACAGGGAGCTCCACCGACGGCCCCAGTGGCAGGGTTCGCATGCCGCCCCCACCCCACTTTGGCACACCCCTCACGCATTTCGTGGCCCCATAGGTAGCTCCACCGACGGCCCCAGTGGCAGGGTTCGCATGCCGCCCCCACCTCACTTTGGCACACCCCTCACGCGTTTCGTGGCCCCATAGGTAGCTCCACCGAAGGCCCCAGTGGCAGGGTTCGCATGCCGCCCCCGCCCCACTTTGGCACACCCCTCACACGTTTCGTGGCCTCATAGGGAGCTCCACCGAAGGCCCCAGTGGCAGGGTTCGCATGCCGCCCCCATCTCACTTTGGCACACCCCTCACACGTTTCGTGGCCCCATAGGGAGCTCCACCGACGGCCCCAGTGGCAGGGTTCGCATGCCGCCCCCACCCCACTTTGGCACACCCCTCACGCATTTCGTGGCCCCATAGGGTGCTCTACCGAAGGCCCCCGTGGCAGGGTTCGCATGCCGCCCCCACCCACTTTTGCACACCCCTCACACGTTTCGTGGCCCCATTGGGAGTTCCACCGACGGCCCCAGTGGCAGGGTTCGCATGCGTCCGCGCCACCCATGTCGACACACCCTTGACACGTTTCGTGGCCCCATAATGAGCTCCACCGAAGGCCCCAGTGGCAGAGTTGGCATGCCGCCCCTCGCCCATTTCGGCCCACCCCTCACACGTTTCGTGGCCCCATAGGGAGCTCCACCGAAGGGGCCCCAGTGGTTGCGTTCGCATGCGTCCCCACCACCCATTTCGGCACACCCCTCATACGTTTCGTGGCCCCATAGGGAGCTCCACCGAAGGCCCCAGTGGCTCCCACCACACATTTCGGCACACCCCTCACACGTTTCGTGGCCCCATAGGGAGCTCCACCGAAGGCCCCAGTGGCTGCGTTCGCATGCCTCCCACCACCCATTTCGGCACACCCCTCACACGTTTCGTGGCCCCATAGGGAGCTCCACCGAAGGCCCCAGTGGCAGGGTCCGCATGCCTCCCCACCACCCATTTCGGCACACTCTTCACACGCTTCGTGGCCCCATAGGGAGCTCCACCGAAGGCCCCAGTGTCGCGGTGCCAATGAGAAGAGGGGCCTAGTTTGCGTGCCCCCTCCTTCGTCTCATATCCGTGCGGTACTCGCAGCTGCATATGGTTGGGTCCTTCGCCAGGCTAATTTTTTGTTGCAGCAGATCCCTGCGGCGGCGTGCCCCCGCGCCGGGCTGCAGACCCGCGCCAGACGGTAAACGCCCTCCTCCCTCCCGGCGGGGGAGGCGAGGGGAGTGCGAGTCGCTTCTTACTTGCGCAACCCCCGGTTGGACCAGGTCTTCCCTGCCCCTGCTGGTTCCCAGGACTTCGATATTCACGTTGCCCACGCCTACGCCCCCGTCCAACTTGGACCAAGTTGTCGCACCCCCGCCTCGCGTGATAGATGTTTCTTGCAAGGAACCATGAACCGGGTCAATGACGGATGCGTGAGGAAGCCTAGGTTGAATTTCAGGATCCCCGCCACCCTTTTCCTTACCAGGGGGCCCCAAGGGGGCACCCCCGTACAAGGTCGATCAGGTGGGCCGCCAGTCCTTAGAGAGCAAAGTACAATGCCCTCGGAGCCCACGTGTTCTGGGTGGCGCACCAGACGTCTTACGGAGATCCGCTCCCCAGCTTCAGCACGCCCGCGCTATCAAGAAGCGAGCGGGGGCCCGGTGCCAGGTCCTGGCCAGCTGGGCCCAAGCTTTCAGGGAGAGTGCCGCGCAGCCCGTGCTCGGCAAGCACTGGCGGTGGGAGAGACGGCGGATCGGGATGTCGGCGTCCTGGAGTCCCTTGCTGCCCACTTCGTGGAGCGTTAACATCACTGCCCGTCCAGAGAAGGACGAAGCAGAGGGCGGGGCGGAGCAAGCGGTGCGCGGAGGCTCCGAGGGGAGGAGCTCCCTGCGCCGCCAGCTCACGAAGCTTGCCGGCGACTGCGGAAAGGGGCGATACGCAAAGGACGTGGCTCGAGCAGCGGACGGCCCCTCTCACGGTTTCTTTCGCTGGGCAGGCTCAGCGACCAGAACCGCACGTGGAAGGCCTTCCACGGGCAGCCGGAGCCGACGGCAACCTTCCCCCGCCTGGCGAAGAAGACATGCCAGCGCGCCCCTGGGCCGAGCGTTGGTGGGCTCGGGAGTGCGCCCGGAAGGTTCCAAGCGGCGACCATTGCCACGAACGGCACAGCCAAGCCGCATGATAAGGATGGGCAACCTTCCCCTGGGCACCCGTGCATCCTCGCCGCTTCGGCCCGTCCTCAGCGTCTCTCGCTGGCCAACCTCGTTCGAAAAACGTTCCCATGGGCCTCCAAGGCCCTTGCATCCTTACCGCGCATCCTCATGACACGGGCCGTTTGCATCCACGCTCGAGCGCATGGACCGCATTGGGCCAATCGAGCAGTTTGTCTTGGGCCCCCCAGAAGGGGGGGAGGTTTCCACACGGGCGGGTCCGCCGTGGCCCACCCCACCTGCCCCCTCTTTGCCGGGGGGGGGGGGCGCACGGCTGAGGTCACCGAGCGCGGAGATCGCAAAAACGTAAAAAGGGCCACAAGAGATGCCCTCCCATCGCTCGCCCCGTGCAACGCCAACATCCCCGAGCACCGTGGATGTTTGCGTTGTCATGCCCCCCATCTTGCTCCTATCGGGCATGCCGATGACGAGTCAGCGCTCTTGTTCAAGACTGTGCTGCTGCCGTTGTGCACGCGTCAGCCACAGCGGTCTGGTCTCGAGGCGTTCGCAAGCGGCGAGAGCACAGGTCGGGTATAGCCAGGGCCCCGGGTAAGGGGACCAGGTTAGTTGTAGGGCCCCGGATCCGATAAATTTGCCAGAATCACTAAACCAGGTCTGCCGTAGCTGGTGTTTTTTCGGGTGACGGCAGCTCCGCTTAGTCGAACGAGGCGGGGGGGGCGTCCCCTAGTACACATCACTAAACCAGGTTCCACTAAACCCAGTTCTGCCAAAGCCCGAACATGATGGGCATGCGAGGATTTTGCTCACAATAGGTCAAAGCTTCTCAGGACATGGCCGGGGGGAACAGGACGATGGCGGAACAGCAGAGGAGTGTCTTTGGAAACAGGTGGCTTGATATCTCTACCAAGGAAATTGCCGCACGTCAGGTCTCAACCGAAGGTGTCCAGCGTCTCGAAGCCAGTCGCAGACTCTAGCCTGCGGTGTGTTCCACTCTTGCTGTGGTGTAGTCTCCCTGGGGGGAAGTGCTCGTCGCTTTCTGCTAGCTTTAAGTCGGGCCTGTCCCTCTACAGGGGGAATATTCAAAAAGAGACACACACACACACACAAAAAAACAGTCAGGGGACTATTTGTTGAGCATCTTTTGGCCATTTTGGGAGCATGTTTGGAGTAGTTGCTTATTTTTCATAGAAAATCCCCCTGTAGGGGGACACGCCCGACTTAATGCTAGCTTCGGCGGAACCCGAAAGCCCCGCGGAGGTCCGCTCGAGGCCGCCTCGCTCGGAGCCTCCCCCCGGAGACGGCGCGCAGACGCAGAGAGCTGACAACGCGCCGGCCGCGAGCGAGCGGCGGCCGAGGCTCTCTCGCCTGCCGTCGTGGGGCCTTCGCACCCCTGCTGGGCTCGTTACCCTTAAGTCGGGCCTGTCCCTCTACAGGGAGAATATTCAAAAATAGTACAAAAATTGTCTGGGGACTATTTTTTTAATACTTCTGGCCATTTTGGAGCATTGTTGAATGTTTTGTATTTTTCGTCGAAAGCCCCCCTGTAGGGGGACACGCCCGTCTTAACGGTACCCGCTGCTCCCCTTCGCTGAAGTGTCGGGGGTGGACAGACCTGCTACCCTGACGCGTCAGTTATAGTGAATTATCCTTTTTCGGTTCTCCCGAGGGCGCCGCGGCCGTCATTTTCCAGGCTTGCGCCCGCCAGGTTTGGGCCCGAAGTCGTTTTCACCAAACCACGTTTTACTAAAGGGGGGTCTGTCCATCCCCGAAAGTGACAACCAGAACCCACGGGCGATCTGTGGGCTGGCAGGCTTTTTTGCACCGCGGGAGCAGCAGTCCTACAGGGTCCGGCTTGAATCAGGAAGGCTCACTGTTCAAAAGGGGGCTCGGTCGTTCCTGTGGTTTGCATGCGTTCCGCTACCTCTTGGGCTTCCTTTGGGCTTCCTAGACTTACTTGGGAACAAAGGGGGCTTCGTTCCTTATGTATCGTTCCTCAGGCCAGGCCGAATCCTGTACACCACGGGCCGCCCAGGACACACTGCGGAAGGATGTAGGACCCTCAGGCAAGCAGAGCAAGCAGAGCTCCGCATGCTTCGTGGCTGCAGGCTCCCCCCATGCCGCCGACAAGTGCCTTGTGCCCGAAGCCCTGGAGGGTGCGTTCGGGCCAAACGACCCTGAAACTCCGCCAGGGCTGCTAGCCTGGTTGGCTTTTCCGGTGCCTCGCTGGGTTGGGGCCCGTGCTCACGCTGCCCAACGCAGTGGACGTCGGTTCCCGGGCCCCCCCTGGAGTTTGGAATATCTGCTTCACCCCCACAAAAGTGGGAGAGGGTCCCGTTCTTCGAACGGATCGCTTCTGATGGCGCCGTATGTATGTAGGGAGGGACGGGGAGGAGCGGGCCGAGTCTTCTCACAGAGTCAGGTGGGGGTTCGCCCCGCGGCCACAACAATGCATGCTGCATATGCCCTGGCCGTCTGAGGGGAAGCTCGTCGGAAGGGGGTCGCGGTGAAAAGGGCAATACGCGGGAAATTACGACGCGCGTACCCAGATTCAAAAGCATTGGGCTTCGGAATCCGTGATCCTACCCTGTCCTGTTTCAGCTCCTCCGCCCTGCTCGTTCCCCATCCCTTCCCTCCTCCTCAAACCTCCTTTCCGCCTTCCTCCTCCTCCTCCTCCTCCTCCTCCTCAGCGCCACCCTTCCCTCCTCCTCCTCCTCCTGCTTCTCCTCCTCCTCCTCCTCCTCCTCCTCCTCCTCCTTCTGCTCGCCCACTCCACTTCCCGAGCAGGCTCCGCGAGAAACTTGAGGGGAAAGAGCGCTGTCCCTGGCTTCTCGCGCTGGCTTGCTGGCCAAAGGGCTCCTACTGTCGACGTGGAGGCACGTGCGATCGCCGGACGCTACACCAACCTGCCGACGAGCTACTCCCAGCCCCCTCCTCCGAGCACAGCCCCGGCCGCCGCGAACCAGGCTGTTCAGGACGACATCCGCGCGGCTCCGATGCCAGGCGATCGCAAACATGGATTAAGGGGGCGTGGATTCGCGACGGGTCCCACTTCCATAGGAGAATCGTGGATACCCGCCGCCGAGCGAGGCGACGCCAGCCGCACTTTGGGGAGGGCGCCTCCCCCGATCCATGGATTTGGCGGCCGCGCGCCAAACCAATGGATCCCTAATCCATGTCTGCGCGCCCCCGACAATGGCAGACCCTCCACGCCGCCCCAGGGTTCGGCGAGTCGTGGCAGCGTTGCTTCACCGCGCCGCATTCAGCACAGCTGTTCTCGGCACATTCCGCAAGGGCATCGGATCCTGGGGCATCTCTCCGTCGCTCCCGCCCGAAGGGCTGGCCGCCCGCTGGGACGTATGGCTGCGGAGCTCAAGCAAGCCTGTCCGAGCTGGCGGTGGGCTGTCAGCAGCCGGACTCGGTCCCCCACCTCCTCTCCTGCCCCGTCTTGCGGAGCCTCCTCTGGCACCCTGACGCTCCTCCAGGGCACACCGCCAGCACGTCCTGGGACGTGGGCCCCGCCGCCGCGCACCCGCCCTGCTGCGGAGAGTCCGGCCTCTCACTGCGCCGGACCGTGCAGCGCTTTACGCTGGCGTAGCACATCCAGACCAACACGGAGAGCACAGTGCCGTTTTTTATACATGTTCCGCGTGCGGATCATGTATTCAAAATGCAAGGATTTAATACTAAAAACAACGATGAATTCGTGCATACATTTATTCAGACATTAATCAAGTATTAAAATCAGATTAAACAAAAATCCCATGTATTAACAATTGCCCTGTGCAGCTGCCCCGGTCGCGACCTCGAAGGCGTCGGCGTGCAGCGCGGCAACGGGCTTTGCCGTGGCGGCAGTGGCCTCTGCCTCCGCCGCCTCTCTGCTGCCCCGAGGCACAGAACCAGTGAACCCGCGGCGAGTCCAGCGCCCCCTTTGACGTTCTCGGCTCGCCCCACAAGTACTGGGACTCCTCCTCGGCCGTTTCCTCCTCCTCCTCCTCCTTCTCCTCCTCCTTCTCCTCCTCCTCTTGTTGTTTTTCCCTTTTCCTTACTGCCTCATCGTCCTCATCCTTGTCGGCCAGTCGGTCGGACTGAAGGCGATTACAGACCGAGGCCTATTGTGGGCACAATTCTGGCGAACAGCCAAGCCAAATGCAGTTCTAATGCAGTTGTGAGTGTCGTCCTCGGTGGGGCTTTTTATGGGGCCACGAAGCGTGTGAGTGGTGTGCCGACATGGACATGCGGGTGGCGGGGAGCCACATGCGAACCCTGTCACTGGAGCTTTCGGTAGAGCTCGGAGGAGGAGGAGAAGGACGAGAAGGAGGAGGAGGAGGAGGATGAGAGGACGCGGGGTGCTTTCTCTTCGGAACGAAGACCTAACACCACGGGATGGTTGGGACAAAATGGGAGGCAAAGAAATATCAAAGGTCCCCCACCTTGGGCGACCTCCGTTGCTCTTCTGCCTACCTCCCCGCGGGCCCGACGAACGGATAGGATAGGGAAAGGGTGGCTTCGACATCGTCTACATGCAGCTAGTTCCGGCCACGCCACCGTGCCCATTCCTCAACGATACATGGGCGCCGCCCAGCGCCAGGAGGCGACAGGGAAACCAGCTACGTCAGGTGATTCTCTTCTACCCGACCCTTTGCTATCCTACCCTTTTGTCCCACCGCCAACGGGCGGGTCGAGGGCCACAGGCGGTGTCCCCACCAGCAGCGCTCGCCAGTGAGGGAAGTTGCGGAAACTTTGCCGCCACTCAAATGCTATTTCTTTTGTCAGCACACGGTGAGGCAGTGGGCAGCATCCGAGAGCCTTGCTTGCTGGCTTCCTTGCTTGCTTGCCTTCGTCTCCCTCGACCCGCCTCCTCCTCGTCCTCGTCTTCCTCCTCCTCGTCCTCGGTGTACTCCTCATCCGAGTCCTCGTCCTCCTCCTCTTCGTCATAATCCTCCTTGTCCTCCTCCTCCTCCTCCTCCTCCTCCTCTTCCTCCTCTTCCTCCGCGTCCTCCGCGTCCTCGTCCTCCCCACTCTCCTCGTCCTCGTACCCCTCCTCGTCCGCGTCCGCCTCCTCCTTGATCTCCTCCTCCCCCTCCTCCTCCTCCTCCTCCTCTTCCTTCTCCTCCTCCTCCTCCTCGTCCTCCTCCTCCTCCTCCTCCTCCTCCTCTTCCTCCTCCGCCCCTCCTCCTCCTCCCCATCCTCCTCGGCCCCCGCCCCATTTTTGGGTTCCAGACGCATGTCTCCCGCGGCCCGTGCCCGGCCCTCTGCGCCCCCGCCGGCGCCGGCCGGCCCCGCGGCGCGGGCGCTGGCGCCAGCGAGCGCCCAGCAGCCGGCTGCCATGGGCGGCGAGGGTCTGCCGCAACCGCCCTTCCAGGAGAAGCAGACACGCCATAGGCATACACAGCGTGCGTATGTAATTCTTCGAGGGTTCTTTGATTTGTTGGGGGCCAAGATCCTTTCATTTCTAATGATTCGATCCTGAGCCTCTTCCTGGCCACTAGGGGGCCAGGATCAAGTAGAAGCGAGCACACTTAGAAATGAGCACGATCCGAAATGAACGACGTGTAATCTGGGCCTCCCAGATGGGGTCGGAGCAGATGGGGTCGGAGGATCGCGCCGCGTCGTCGGTGCATTGCCGTTGCGGCTTGATGTGGAGGCCGATCTGCTTCACGTCGACGTCGCCGATGCATCGCCGATGTCGACATTGCATCGCTGGTGCATCGGCGATACATCGCCGATGCATCGCCGATGTATCGGCGATGCGGCGCGATCCTCCGACCCCATCTACTCCGACCCCATCTAGGAGGCCTCTATATAAACTGTTGGCGCGCGGGTTTCTTGGCTCTGCGCCGGGACCCCTCGGCGGCGCCTCCGGCGCCGCCCCTGGCGCGGTCCAACAAATCTGCGCGGAGCGCCCAAAGTTTCTGTTTATGGCGTTTCAGTTTCTTCTGCTTCCGCAAGAAGATGGGGCTCGCGAAGATCCCCCCGGCCAGCGACGAGGCCCTGCGTACATAGGGGCATGGCCCAGACATGCTCGCGTCGCGGCAAAAAGGCAGGGCGGGCGGTTTTTCTCAGACTTCGGCTTCCGGGGGCCCTCGCCGGGCCCCGGGCCCGTCAAAACACGATTCAGGGGGTCAACTGACCGGTCCCAGGCAAGGGGTCGGGACCTTTTTGGGGAAAGCCCTACCGAACATGTCGCAGACAGGTTCGCGTCGTGAAAAAGATAAGGGCGGGCGGTTTTGTTTGTGTCACGTGCGGCCCCCAGGGGCCCTCGCGCTGCCCTGCCAAATTGGCAATGCACCGCTCAGGAGGGAGAACGGCCCCCAGGGGATGGGGGTCGGGACTTCCGTGGGCCGCGTACGGAACAGATGAGGACGTCGCATGTCCGGGACCCTGAAATCACCACCACAGACCTCTGCACGAACGAGATGGGTACGGTAAGAATGGGTGCAATGCCCAACAGCAGTTCCTGCCCATTTTGAACAGGACTCGCTGTCCGCGCCGCCGCAGCCTGTGTCCATTCGAGACAGGAGGCCGCCTGCCCAACAGCGGCCGCTGTTGGTTTGGGACAACATGTGTTGTTGGGCACTGTACCCATTCTTTCCGTACCCATGTCGGGCGTCCAAACAGACCACGCGCGGCTGACCTGTTGGTACTGCGCTTGGCTGGGCGCGCGTGGGCCCTGACAGCAAAGAACTAGACGGTGGGGGCCCATGCCAAGAAGCACCCTGCTTGTCTCCAGGGTGCCCTAGGTGTCTTGAGTTTCGATGGTTTCGCGATGGAGAGCGTGAAGTTCCCACATCAAAAATCAATGGACATCCTGGTGCCTCAAGGTTGGGTTGCTTGTGGAAGGGTTCTTGTGGACCAGCCTTCACGTACCACGGATGAGCGATGCAGCAGAACGGGGTCGACTGTCCCGACATTCGCGCGTAACCTTGTCGCATGAGGTCGCGTTTACACGCCCTCTTCTCCACGCGGTGTGGCTCGCTGGCTTGTTCGCGGAAGCCGCGGCGTATGGTGACTGCGCCACCGTGCGTAAGACCCGTGTCTTCTCGTCGCTCAGGTGTCAGGCAGCTGCTGATTTCTCCCCTGGCGAAAACGGGCGTGACTGGGGGGAAGGAGGAGGAGGAGGAGGAGGAGGAGGAGGAGGAAAGAACGCCACAGGGGAACCTTAGGTCGGTCTAACGTAAGACATGGGAGGAGGAGGAGGAGGAGGAAGAGGAGGAGGAAGAAGAGGTGGCCGGTCACGTCACAGTTCGGGCCGGCGCCTTCTGGGCATGCTCAGGAAATGCTGATTCCCAGACGACGCTGGCGCGAATCGCAAATCGTGACAAGGGGGGGAGAGAAACGGGGCTGGCTACAGGCGCCATCGCGAATATGGTCAACCCGCATGGTAAGGATGGGCGACCTTCCCAAGGGTACCCTTGCCTCCATGCCTCCTCGGTCCACCCTTGGCTACTTGCGTTGGCCGCGCCCTTGCATTCCTATGAAACGGGTCGACTGTAATACACACCTCGTCCGTTCCTCCTCCTCCCCCTCCTCCTCCTCCTTCTCCTCCTCCTCCTCCTCCTCCTCCTCTTCCTCTTCCTCTTCGTCCTCCCCTCCTCCTCCTCCTCCTCCTCCCTCTTCTCTTTCTCCTCCTCCAGCTCCTCCTCCTCCTCGAGCTCCTCGTCTCCTCCTTCTCTTTCTCTTCTCCTGCGCCTCCTCCTCCTTTTCCTCCTCTCTTTTCCTCCGCCTCCGCCTCCTCGTCTCCTCCTTCCTCTCCTCCTCCTCCTCCTCCTCCTCCTCCTCCTCCTCCTCCTCCTCCTGGAGGGGGGCACCATGGGCTCAAGCCGTCCTTTTATTTCTGCGGCAGTGGTGGCGGGAAGGCATCCTCCCCGAGGCCTCCGTGCCCAGCGCCCGCGCTCCCAGCGCGGCGGAGGCGGGGCTCGGCTGGGGGGCGGCCGCCGACCCGGCCAGGCTTGGGGGCGTTCAAGCTCGAAGGCACATCGCCTCCCTGCCTGCCTACCTCGATGTCGTCTCCTCCTCCTCCTCCTCCTCCTCCTCCTCCTCCTCCTCCTCTCCTCTTCGTCCTCCTCCTCCTCTCCTCCTTTTTCGTCCTCGTCTTCCTCCTCCTCTTCGTCCTCTTTCCTCCTCCTCCTCGTCCCGCCTCCTCTCCCTCCTCATCGTTCTCCTCCTTTTCCCCTCCTCCTCCGCCTCCTCCTCCTCCTCTCTCCTTCCTCCTCCTCCTCCTCCTCCTCCTCCTCCTCCTCCTCCTCCTCCTCCATCTGCTCCTCCTCCTCCTTCATCTCCTCCCCATCCCCCCTGGTCGGATAGAGCCAGGACCCTCCCTCCCTGCCTTGCTCGATATCGCCTCCTCCTCCTCCTCCTCCTCCTTCTCCTCCCTTTCCTGGCGACTTCTCATCCTTTCCATGTCTCTAGGCCTCCTAGATGGGGTCGGAGCAGATGGGGTCGGAGGACCCCTCCGCATCGCCGATGCATCGACGATGCTGCTCGGTGTGGAGCCCGAGTTTCTCCACGCCGACGTCGTCGACGCATCGCCCATGTATCACCGATACATCGGCGATGCATCGCCGATGTATCGGTGACTCATTGGCGATGCGGCGCGATTCTCCGACTCCATCTGCTCCGACCCCATCCAGGAGGCCTCAAACGAGAGCATGGTCGGAGGCCTGGAAGTTGGCACCAACACTTCTGTCGGTGCCGTGCCTCGTCCGAGGGAAGACGATCGATCTCGGCGATTGTGGTAACAGTTGGGTTTCCCAGGCGGCCGACAGACATAGTTTCACCAAGGCCAGCATCTACGATCATTTTCGTAAGGTGGAGACGCCTCCCTGCGTTGGTGTTCGTCCCCGTTTCCAAGCCTCCAGCGACAAGGGATAATTGGATAACCGTAGACTTTGGAGGGCCCTGCGCGCTGTTCGGATCGGCGCAGGAGCCCCCCTGGCGGCGCCTCCAGCGCCGATCCACATCATTGCGGGAGCTTTTCGGCAGTTGATTGTTTCGGGGAGCCCTCGCCGGGCCCCATAGCCGTCAAACATCGACTCGGGATGAGTAACGGGTCCTGGGGACCTGGCCCAGACCTCGGAGGTACACGCTACGATATCACGAGCACGACGTCGGAGTTCTGGGCCCGTAGGTCCAGATCTCTGGCGATGGTTTTTCGTTTTTCGATCCCGGCGAGGGCTTCTTTCGATCTCGGCCTCTTGCACGCGCGAATCGGGCCTACAAGACAGTCACCAGCTGATCTGGGACGCCAAGTTTCCCCCTCGCCCTCCCCATGGCCCTCCCCATGGCCGTGGCCAAGAAGGCTGAGAGATTTGATTCCCCCGTCCTCTTTCCATGCGCTCCCCAGTCTCCCACGTCCGCCAACATGTGCCTCGAACCCTGGTGCAGTAACCCTCCTCTTCCGGTCCCCCCCTTGTTTGGCTTCGTTGCCCCCGCAGGTGCCCGTCCCCGAAGAGCCGCTGCGCCGCAGAGTCCCGGTCCTGCTGCCCATCCTCCTTCTCGTCCTGCCCTTCCACAACCTCATGCCCTCATCTTCCTCTCTTCCCCCCCCTTCCTCCTCCCCCCTCCTTCGCATCCTTCTCCTTTCCTTTCAGACGCCTCCTCCCCATCTGACCACCAGACATGTCCAGGAGGCGGATCGTTTTCAAAATGGAGCTCTCGCCATGGCGCCGCGCGCAATCGTCGGTGAAGCTTGCAACAGCAAGGATAAATGGGTGGGCTTTGTTCAAGATGGAGCTTTTGCAGATGCGCACGCACACTCATTCGTCTTTGAATGCTCATTTTCACGCTTGGGCATTCGCCTGAGACCGCATGTAAAACATGCAACAAGCACTTCTGCTCAAACACTTCAGCGCTCATACGGATTGATGCCATTTCGTTTTTCTGAATTGGGCTATCGCCTTAGATTGTTGGTTGGTTTGCAAAAGATTTCCTGGTGGAGAGCAGCTACCTGCTTCAGAACGGAGCTCTCTGAGTGGGTTTCTGCGCTTGACTTCCTGAAACGGAACTATCACATGCTTGAACACATGCAGCGTACGGATGTATGGCGGTCCTCTTGAACGTGGGGCTCTCGCACTAGTTCGTGCGATTCGGATGTGTGACTAGACCTGGAAACTCGTCCACCAGTGGCACGGGAGTGTCTGCTCCTTCCCTCCCTCCCTCCCTCCCTCCCTCCCTCTCTCCCCCCCTCCTCGGTCCTCGAGTCTCCCTCCTCGGTCCTCGAGTCTCTCCCCCCCTCCTCGGCCCTCCTCGGTCCTCCCTCCCCCCCTCCCTCCCTCCCTCCCCTCCTTCCCCCCCCCCTCCCTCCCTCCCTCCCTCCTTCCTCCCTCCCCCACTCTCTCCCCCCCTCCTCTCTCCTCCCTCCCTCCCTCCCTCCCTCTCTCCCTCTCTCCCTCTCTCCCCCCCTCCTCGGTCCTCGAGTGCCCCCCCTGGCGGCGGCGCCGCCGTGGTGTGCGCGGCGGCGGGCGCCTGCGCCGGCGGCCAGCCCGGCGGCAGGGCGGCGGCGGGCGGCTGTGCGACAAGGACGGCAGGATGAGGAGGAGGAGGAGGAGGAGGGGGAGGAGGAGGGGGAGGAGGAGGTGGAGGGGGAGGAGGAGAGGGGGAGGAGGAGAGGAGGAGGAGGAGGAGAGGAGGGCGAGAGGAGGAGGAGGAAGAGGAGGAGGAGGCGGAGGAGGAGGTTCGATGCTCCTCGGGCCTGCAGGGTGAGGAGAGGGAGGCGAGGGAGGAGGAGGAGGAGGAGCAGGAGGAGGAGGAGGAGGACGAGGAGGACGAGGAGGAGGAGGAGGAGGACGAGGAGGACGAGGAGGACGAGGAGGACGAGGAGGAGGAGGATAACGAGGAGGAGGGGGAGGAGGAGGACGAGGAGCGCGAGGGGGAGGAGGAGGACGAGGACGAGGAGGAATGGAGGAGGAATGGAGTGAAGAGGTGGAGCAGGAGGAGGAGGAGGAGGAGGGGGACGAGGAGGAGGGCGAGGAGGGGGCGCAGCGAACGACCAGGGGGCGGGGAGGGATGAAGGTCCCTGAGGACTGGGCGACTTTTCGCCAATCGACTTGTGGGGATCGGGCCAGATACACCCAGGCTGTTGCAGATATCTGAAGGCAAATCCATGCTGATCGTGGCTAGGTCCGGTCAATCCACAGATCGCCACGGAAAGTATCGCGGCCGATCCAGCGCGAATCGAGGGACGGCAGAAGCCGTTCGGCCTTTACGAAGGTTGGCCCCCTCGTTGGCACAGTGGTGCAGGGCTGGCGGCATGTCGCAGTGACCCCTCGCTGGGGGGGGCCCGCGGGGGTCCCACGCTCGCTGAACGCGAGGCGGTGGCAGCGGCTTGGGCGCCTCGGTGTTTTTGCCCCCTCGAGGAGGGGGAGGAGGAGGGGAGGGGGAGGAGGAGGAGGGGGAGGAGGATGAGGAGAGGAGGGGGAGGAGGAGGAGGAGGAGGGGGAGGTGGGGGGAGGAGGGGGAGGGGGAGGAGGAGGCGGAGGAGAGAGGAGGAGTAGGAGGGGGAGAGGAGGAGGAGATGAGGAGGAGGAGGAAGGATGAGGATGAAGTAGAGGGGGCGAGGAGGAGGAGGAGGAGGAGGGGGAGGGGGATGAAATGATGATGGATGATGAGATGATTGATGATGATGATGGATGATGATGGGATGATGATGATGATGATGATGATGATGAGATGATATGATGTGAGATGAGTGACCGATGCGATGAAGCTTGACGAGAATGATGATGATGATGAATGCCATGAACGAATGACGATGACGATGATTGAGGATGATGATGATGAGTGATTGATGATAATGATTGATGATGATGAATGATGATTGCTGCTTATGATGATGATGATGATAAAATGATGCGGATGCATGATGATGCATGATGCTGCTGATGGTGGTGGTGGTGGGTGGTGTGGTGATGTGATGATGATGATGATGATGATGATGATGATGATGAGATGATCTGCGGATGAATGAAGAAGAAAGAAGAAACAGAGGAGGAAGGAGGATGACGAAGGAGGAGGAGGAGGGTAGGCGGAGGAGGAGTAGGAGGGGAGGGGAGGAGGAGGAGTAGAGAAGGATTGGATGAGGAGGGAGGAGGAAGGGAAGGAGGAGAGGGGAGGAGGAAGAGGATGAGGAGGCGGATGACGGAGGAGGAGGGGGAGGAGGAGTGCTTCGGTGTTCTGGCCCATCGACGCTTCTCCCCAGGGCTGCACACCAACGGCCCCTCTTACCGCCCGGGGCCGCTCCTCGTGTGCAGTGCCGAGAGGGGGCTCGGGCCTCGTCGCGTTGTGAAGCAGAAGTCGACAAGAGGAACGACGCCATCCACACTGTGCAGTTCTCATTATTCGGAAGTTCTTTGATTGTTTGGGGGGCCGAGGTCCTTTCATTTCTAATTGTTCTATCCTGGGCCTCTTCCTGGCCACTAGGGGGCCAGGAACCATCAGAAACGAGCACAATTAGAAATGAGCACGATTACAAATGAACGACGTGTACGCAAAGATACGGCAAGTTCGTGTCGTGTCTACCGGCGGCGACCCCGCCAGCGGCGTTCAACACTGAACGCCGCGGGCGACCCAGAATCGTTCGATGTGGAACGATTTGGGCGTTCTCGGAAACGGCCGATCGTTCAAGGCTGAAGGATCCCCGCGGTGCCAGAGACCAGCGCCGAAGCCGGCACGACACGAGCCTGACGTAGGCTTCCGGGCGTCCGCGCGGATTTTTTGGGTCTGCGCCCGGCCTCCCTGGCGGCGCCGGGGCGCGCTCCGCGCGCCGGGGAGGAGGGGGTCCAGCGCCGAGCCAAGAGATTTGCCCGGACCTCTGGAAGTTCATGTGTATGTCAGTTCCCCTGCTGTGTCGAAGAAACGACGGAGGGGTTCGAGCGATTTTCAAATCGTGGCGGCCCTCCCCAGGCGCGGGGACCGCCAGACAACGATTCGGGAAGATGCACCCTTTCCCTGGGAAAAGGGGTCCAGGTCTCTGGGGGCACATGTCGTTAACAAGCACAACGTCGGAAGTCTGGAAGGAGGGGGGGGAGGGGAGAAGGGAAGGGGGAGTGGGAGGAGGAGGAGGATGTGGATGAGGAGGATGGGGAGGGGTGGAGAGGAGGGGGCAGGGGGAGAAGGAGGAGGAGGAGGAGGGAGGAGGAGGAGGAGGAGGAGGAGTAGGAGGAGGAGGAGGCGGAAGAGGAGGAGAAGAGGAGGAGGAGCAGCAGGAGGAGCAGGAGGAGCAGGAGGAGCAGGAGGAGCAGGAGGAGCAGGAGGAGCAGGAGGAGCAGGAGGAGGTGCCGACGCAGTGCAGACCGCGACGCCAAGGTTCTGGTCGCGCTCAGCACCTGCCGGCTTGTGACCGTCCCCAGGGCCGTCAGCAAAACGACTCCAGGATGAAAGGCCAGTTCCAGGAAACGCGCCGCAGCTCGCAGGCGATTTTCTGTGAAATCTCCGAGTTCTGCCTCAACAGAGAAATCCGCGCAGAGCTCAAACAAATGATGTGTATGCCGTTGTTTTTTCCTCTGCTGCCGGGGGCCTCGCCGTGAGCTGGCGGCGCGCACCAGCGGAGAAAGGCCGTGGGGGATCTGTGCTGACGTGCTCGTGGGTGCCTGGAGGTTTTGCGACCTCGGCGTGGTCCCCAGCAGCTGCGCCTCGCCGGGCAGGCGTCTGGGGCGGAGGAGGAGGAGGAGGAGGAGGAGGAGGAGGAATGAGGAGAGGAGGAGGGGGGGGGGAGGAGGAGGAGGAGAGGAGGAGGAGGAGGAGGAGGAGGAGGAGGAGGAGGAGGACGAGGCAGACGAGGGGGATGGAGGGTAGGAGGAGAGAGGAGGAGGATGAGGAGGAGGAGGAGGGGTGGAAGAGGGGGAGGGGAGGACTCGAATCTCAGGGCGTGCCTCTCCCCCCCCCACCACCCCGAGGTCTCCCCGGGCGGCAGCCTCCCCCGCGCGGCAGCGGCAGGCCTCGCCGCGCGGCGACGCCCTGAAGGCGGCCGTGCGCGAGGCGGTGCGGCTGGAGCTGGCGGACTTCTTCGGCCGCCGGGGGGAGCGCGGAGAACGAAACCGACGGGCCAGTGTTCCTCCGCCACCACCACGAGTTGGGGGGGGGGGTCCTCCTCCCCTTCCTCCTCCTCCACCTTCCTCCTCCCCCCCTCCCTCCTCCTCCTCTCCTCCTCCTCCTCCTCCCTCCTCCAATCCCTCAACTCCTCCTCCGCCATCCTCCTCCTCCTCCTCCTCCTCCTCCTCCTCCTCCTCCTTCTCCCCCCCCTCCTCCTCCTCCTCCTCCCTCCTCCTCTCCTCCTCCTCCTCCTCCTCCTCCTCCTCCTCCTCCTCCTCCTTCTGCTCCCCCTCCTCCTGCTCCTCCTCCTCCTCCTCCTCCTCCTCCTAATCCTCATCCTCCACCCCCTTCCCCCCTGCAACTATGGTGGTGGTGGTGGTGGTGGTGGTGGTGGTGGTGGTGGTGGTGGTGGTGGTGGTGGTGGTGGAAAGCAGGCCCATCAGAAACACAGCACTGTAACAGGGCTCACTTTGATTCCCTCCGATGCGATGCGTTTCGATTTCGGTGGCTTCCGATGCCGATTCGGTTCCATTTCGGTTCGGTCTCCGATGCCTTATTGGAGGCTTACTAGCTTGCCGATTTCCGCCGATTCGACTTTTCCCGACTCGGCTGCCGATTTCCGCCGATCCGATTCATTTCGATCGCGGATTCGACTTATGGATTTGATTTTGGGGATCTCCTACTGGAATGAGGGATCGACTGCAGAGTCGCTTTACACCGAGATCGTGTTCTTCGTCGAGCCCTCCCGAAAGCACGTAGAATGCGCGTAGAATTGCTAGCAGTCTGCGCATTTGATGCACATCCGACGCAGAGTTAAAACCCTGGGCCAATCCATTCTGTAGCCCACCCCCTATTCGAGATGCAAACATCCCCATTCGGAGCTCCGCGCAGGTCTCTTGGATCCGCCCTGGGCCCCCGGTTTCTGTTTGTGTGGTTGCCCGTTCCTCCAGGAGCTGCTGCCGCGCAGCGGCCGCTCGAAGAGCACGGCAACAGGGTCGATGAGCCCGAGGTCGGCAGGGGGGGAGCACAAGGATAGAGGGAGGGGGCCGAGCGGTCCTGCCTGAAGTGCGTGCCCGAAGCTCCCTTGGTGCGTGCCCGAAGTGGGCTGCCGCGGTGGGGGGTTCTTGATTCTTGTTGTCTGTTGTTTGCTGCTTCTTCTTGTTTGTTGTCCGTTGTTGTCGTCGTTCTCGGCCGCGACCCGCCCGCGACCAAGCCCGCCATCCACCAGCGAACCACCCTCGACACATCGCCATTGGTTCCACGAAAATCCGACGCCTGCGGCGAATTGGTTGCGCAATGTGCAAGGTAAACATGTGAGAAAGCATCGGCGTCTGCGGCGGGCTGCTTCAGAGCCCCGCAGATTGCCGATGCCCCCGCAGGTATTTCCGAGCATCTCATAGCCTCACAGCGCAGCGGGCTTCTTCAGAGCCTCGCAGAATATCGCTCTGGTCTTCAACTGCGGTGGCTATGGTATATCACATTACGGTGGGGCGTTGGTTAAGGAGTGTGCCGAGGGGGCTTCATGCATTGGGGTTCCTGATCTGATGAGGGCGGCAGTGGTATCCGTAGTCGATCCACGATGAGAGTTCCACCGGCTTCCAGACATAGTTTCTGGATGCAGTGGTTCTTCATCCGACGCCATCACCGTGCCCTGGCCCCCGCAACTGCGGGCAAGAGCGAGGGGGCGGGCGCGGGAGGAGGTCAGCTGCGAGGGTCGAGAGGCAAACTTGAAGAGAAGCCCGCCGCGGGCGCCGACTTCTCACACGTTCAGGCGCAGGCGCTGGTCAAAGGAGTGTGGGTGGGCCGCGGATGGGTCGCGGGCTGGTCGCGGGCGAGCAGGACGATACGAACACATCATCGAGAACCTCAACACTCATCTTAGCATTGGTCGCTTCTCGTTGCTCGAGTGTCATTCAATCTGCAGGTCCAGAACCTTTGATACCCGCCCTCTTCGTCTTCGATTTCATTTTTTGGGGGTATGCCTTCGTTACCTGCCGCGTGTAGTTGGCGCGGCTTCTGTCATAGCAGAAGGAGGAAGAAGGGGAAACGGGAAACTGGAGAGGGCGAGGAAAGGAGGAGACAACGAAAAAGGAGGGGGGCAAAGGGAGGGAAGGGCAAACAGATTCAGCACGAGGGGGAAGAGAGAGGAATCATAAGTTTGGCAAGCGGGCCCTGCCTGGCGGGTCCGATGTGCGGGCCCTAACTGGCGGGTCGGTCGGGCGGGCCCTAACGGTCAGGCCGGGCGGGCGGGCGGGACACGAAAGCGGGCGGAAAGGCCTACAAGCACGCGGTCGAGCGGACCCTGACGGGCAGGTCGGACGGGCGGACCCTGATGGGCGGGTCGGGCGGGCGGACCCTAAGGGGCGGGCCGGGCTGGCGGACCCCAGCGAGCGGGTCGGGCGGAGTTTTGAAGCGGGCGGGCGGGCTTGAAGCAGGTGGGTGGGCGGCCTCCGACGGGCATGGGCTCTGACGGGCTGCTCGGGCGGGTGGGCCGTAAGGGGCGGGTCGGGCGGGCGAGACACGGAAGCGAGTTCTGCATTTGCGAGGACGTTTCAGGCGAGCGTGCGTGTCCTCAGCACATCGCAAGGAAGGGAGCGTCGTCTATTAGCTTAGCCCGTCACGTTTGCGACGGGAAGACCCCCTCCCTAAAAGCAGGGCTGGACCCATGGACCCAAACGCTGTGTTGCTGGATTTCGGCTGTGTTTTGTTTCTCGTTTTGGCAAAGAGGTACAGGAACCAGGTAGAGCAAAACGCAAAACAAAACGAACACAAAACGAAAAACAATGCTTAGGTCCAGCCCAGCCGAAAAATGCGGTATCGAACAGGCGCGTGGGTGGTGCCGGCTCCCCCATCAAGTGTGGTGCCATGCTCACGGGCGAGCTGTAGTGCTGGCAGACATGCTTGGGTCTTCACAAGCGTTGGCGCTCGCAGGCATCCGGTTCGCTGGGTACGCCAGGTACGCCAGGAGAGCGGTGTTGTTGCTGCTCCTGCTGCTGTTTCTGCTGCTGCTCTGTTTGTTTCTCCTGCTCCTCCACTGGTGTTCCTACTCCCGCGCTTTTCCTGCTGATCCTCCTGCTGCTCCTCCCGCTGCTCCGCCTGTTGTTCCTCCTACTGCTGCTTCTCCTGTTGCTCCCCTTGCTGCTGTTTCTACTGCTGCTCCTCGTCCTGTTCATCCTGCTGCTCTTCCTGCTGCTATCCGCCTGCGCCTTTTGCTATTCCTGCTGCTGTTCCTCCCCCCCTTTCTCCTGCGGACTCCTGCCTGCTCCTGCTGCTCCTCCTGCTCCTCCTGCTGGTCCTCTGGCCATCTCTTCTGCTGCTCTTCCTGCTGCGTTTCTTGCTGTTGCTCCTCCTGCTGATCCTCCCGCTGCTCCTCGTGATTTCATTTCCAGCTCCTCCTTCTGCAGCTATAGCTGCGGATTCTCCTGCTCCTCCTGCTGCTTTCCTCCCTGCTGCTCTTCCTGATGCTCTTGCTCCTCCAGATTTTGCTGTGTTCATGCTCCTCTTCCTCCTGGTGCTCCCCCTATTTCTTTGGCTCCCCTTAGTGTTGGCGTGCTCTTCCTCTGGCTGCACCTCCTGTTGTTCCTTCTGCTGCTCCAGTCTGCTTCTCATGCTCCTCCTCCCTGCTCCTCGTGCTCTGGCTCGTGCTGCGCCTCCTGCTGCTCTGGTATATCATCCTGCGGTTCCTCTTGCTGCTCCTCCTACTTGATGTCGTTGTTGCTGCTCCTTTAGCTGGTCCTCCTGATTATCCTGCTGCTGTTCCTCCCGCTCCTGCTGCTCATCCTGCTGCTGCTGTTGCTGTTGCTGTTGCTGTTCCTCCTGCTGCCATTCATATCATTGCAATAACAGACACGACGAGTACGATTGCCATGATCACTGCCACTACTACCTCCACTACTACTCCCATTACTACTGCTACAATTACTATTGCTACTACTACTACTGCTACTACTACTACTACTACTACTACTACTACTACTACTACTACTACTACTACTACTACGACTACGACTACGACTACTGCTACTATTGCTACTACTACCACTACGATTACTTCTACTACTACTACTACTACTACTACTACTACTACTACTGTTACTTCTACTTATACTTCTACATCTGGTCTACTCCTACTACTACCACGACTACCACTACTACTACTACTACTACTACTACTACTACTACTACTACTACTACTACTACTACTACTACTACTACTACTACTGTTATTACTACTACGACTACTACTACTACTACTACTGCTACTACCACTACTACTCCTACTACTACGGCTACTACTACTACTACTACTACTACTACGACTACGACTACGACTACTACTACTACTACTGCTACTACAACAACAACTACTACTACTACTACCACTACTACTACTACTACTACTACGACTACTACTACTACTGGTACTTCGATTACTCTTGCTAATTTTCTTAGTATTACTACTACTACTACGAGTACCACTACTACTACTACTGTTACTACTACTACTACTACTACTACTACTACTACTACTAGTATTACAGCTACTACTACTACTACTACTACTACTACTAATAATACGAGTACTACTACGACTTCTTCTTCTCCTCCTACTACTACTACTACTACTACTACTACTACAGGTACCCCAGCTACAACTACTACTGCTGCTGCTACTACTACTGCCAGTACTACTACTACTACCACCACTACTACTACTACTACTACTACTACTACTACTACTACTACTACAAGTACTACTTCTACTATTCGTACTACTACTTTGGACTACTACCATGAGTCTTACTCTTACGGCTACGACTACGACTAGTAGTACTACTAGAACTACTTCTACGACTTCTACTACTACTTCTACGAATATTACGGCTACTACTAGTACTACTGCGAATACTAATATTACACTTGCTATGCGTACTACTACTTTCACTGCTCCTACTACCACCCTGAAGGTTACTATTTTTACTGCTGCTATCGACTACTAATATTATATTCATTACTACCACTACCACGACTACGAGCTCTACTACTACCATTATCAATATTACTACTAGTGCGATGACTACGGCTACTACAACAGCTACTACTACTACTGCTTCTATTAGTATTACGACTTCTACTCTTACAACTTCGACGACGACGACTAGTACTACTACTATTACTACTACAACTACTAGTAGTACCACGACTACTAATACTACCCCTACGGTTCCTGCGACTACTACGACTAGGACTTCGACTACGATGTCGAATACTGCGATGTCTACGACTACTACCACTACTACTACGACTACGACTACTACTACTACTGGTACTTCGACTACGTCTCTTACTACTACTTCTTCATCGGTTCTACGACTACTACTCTGACGACTACGGCGTCTACGAATACCAATTTTATAATTACCAGGACTACTACTGTTACTTTACCTCGGATATTAGTATTGCTACTACTACTGCAATTACTAGTACGATTTCTACTACTATTTCTTCTCACAACATCTTTACTACTACTACGACTACTACGAGTACTACGAGTACTACGACCACTACTACCCATTTGACTACTAGCACTACTTCTACCAACGCTACTACGACTATTACCTCTACTACTACTTCTACTACTACCACTACGACTACGACTACTACTACTACTACGACTACTACTACTACTACTACTATGACTACTACTACTACTACTACTACTACTACTACTACTATTGCTACTACGACTACGAGTACGACGACGACGACTACTATTATTACTATTTTCTATTATCACGACTACTATTACTACTACAACCACTACTACTATTATTACTACTACTACTTCTACGACTGCTATTGCTGCTGCTATGCTGACATCTACTGCAACGGCTACGACTACTGCGAAAACAAGTACTGCAAGTTTTGTTTTTTTTTTACTACGACTACGTTTACTACTTCTAACTACTACCACTACTACTACCTTCTATAGGTATTCGTATTACAGCTGCAGTTGTGCGACCATGACCAGTATAACCACGACTACGACTACGACTTCGATTACTGGTACTAACACTACCACCACCATTACGGCTACTACGACTATCATTACTGTTACGACTGCTTCTACTACGACGATCTCTACGATTCTTTTTGCCGGCTGCAACTTTTACCCTTACTGCGTTTATGAGTACTATTACTTGTACTTCACTCCTCCTACTACTATTACTACTTTTACTGCTCCTACTACTACTACTACTACTACTACTACTACTACTGCGACTACGATTACTACTATTTATTCTAGTACTATCACAACTGCGACTACGACTACGACTAGGACTACGACTATCATTACTACTACTACTACTACTACTACTACTACTTCTACTACTACTACTACTACTACTACTACTACTACTACTGCTGCTACTGCTACTGCTACTGCTACTACTACTACTACTACTACTACTACTACTACTACTACTACTACTACGACTACGACTACTACTACTACTACTACTACTACTACTACTACTACTACTACTACTACTACTACTACTACTACTACCACTAGTACAACTACCACTACTACGATTAGTTTGAGGGGGGTCCTGTGGAACTCACGTCATCCTGACACCCGGCGTGCGTGGCAAGGGCCCCGCCGACCGCCCCCCCAGATCCGCTTCTGGTGGGATCCGGCGAATCTGGCGAATCCGGCGACGAATTCCAAACTGGCGCCCTCGCGTGGGACATCCTCACAGGGCCTCCCCAGCGAATCCAGCGACGAATTCCTCGCGTGGGACATCCTCAGAGAAACCGGCGTCCCGAAGGAGGCCCTCAGATGCCCCCCCGTTCCGTTTCCGGCGCGATCTGGCAATTCCGGCGACAAGTTCCAAACAGGCGCCCCCGCGTGGGACATCTTCAGAAAAACCGGCACCCAGAGCCTCCCAAAAGAGGCCTTCGGAGACCCCCCTATTTCGTTTCTGGCAAAATCCGGTCAATGCGGCGACAATTTCCAATCCGGCGCCCTCGCGTGGGACATCCTTAGAAAACCGGCCCCCAGGGCCTCCCCAAGGAGACCTTCAGTGTAGTGGTATAGTAGTAGTGGTATCACTAGTGGCTACTGTTGCTACGACGACTACCCGATTTACTACTACGACTACTTTTTCGCGCTGCTCGTGATATTGTTTTCCATGCTATTGCTACTGTTCTTGTAGTTTCGCCAGTGCTATTCGTCGTCGCCGTCTGTCTTCTCACCGCGCGTCGTCGTTATCGTCGCCGTTGACCATCGTCGTCGACGTCGTCGTCGTCGCCGGCGCCGCCCGTCGTCGTCGTCGTCGTCACCGAACTGTCTGGTCTTTGTCTTTGTCGTTGTCGTCGAAGTCGTCGTCTTCGTTGCCGTTGCCGTTGTCGTTGTCGTCGCCGTTGGTGGTCGTCGTCGTCCTCGTCGTCCTGGTGGCTTTTCTATTGATGCTCCTAGTGCTGCTACTAACATCGCGGCTGCTAGTACCATGCCCGAGCCCGCCACGATACCTTTACCCCCCACGGCGGCCGGACCCCTCCCGTCACGGACGTTACCAAAGGGTCTAAAAAAACGCTTTCGAATTCTCGCGTGAGAGCGTTGTTCCTGGGCTTCCAGGGCGCGGCGTTTTAATATATTGTTAGGAGGTCCTAAGCGAGAACGCGATTCCTCAGCGATGTTGGGTGGCGTCCCGCGCGGGAGCGCGCTTTTGAGTACACTGCGAGGAAGTATCCGGCGGGCGCAGCTGTTGTTGTAGCCACGTTCTGAATAACAAATATGTGGACCGAAGACCGCGCTCGAGCGTGAGCGTCGTCGTCCTGGAAGACGCAGCCCACGCTCGAAAGTGAGTGGTCCGTCAATTGTCCGTATATCAGCAGCAGGTTTGATATGAGTGATCAAGAACGCGCAAGGCGGATTCCATTTCAAACACGCACCCAAGGACAGTGTAAGGCCGATCGGCCCTCCCACCCTGATAGCGGATACCGACCCAGATATCCGACGGCACGATTTGTTTTGCAATTCCCGGCGTGTGTTCCCACATGTTGGCCATTTGGGGTCTGGTTCCGGCCCCCTGGATCATCAACACAAGAGCCAGGCAGATCTTGGGAACGGTTCGGGATATCTGAGGGCTTGCTTGGGACCCGTTTGGAACTTGGTTTTGGACCCGGGAGGTAGCACATTCTTTTTGTTCGTGGGCGGCCAGGCAGAGTCACTGCGCTGGCGGTCGGGCGTTGGTGGGCGCACGAAACGCGAATGGAGCCACCGTGCAGGAGGGGGGAGGGAAGAGGCGCCCGGCGGCGGCGGGAGGGGGGGGGGAAGCCAGGCCCGTTCAGAGCGGACCCAGGCGTACGAAACGAACGGGGAAGGGGTCGGGGTTTCTGGGGCCGCGCACGCAGAAAACCCGCGTCGTGAGATACTGGTGCCTGTGCCTCTGCGCCTCCCTCCCCCGGGTCTCGCCTCCGGGGCCGTCCCCACAGAAGGCCCTCGTCGCCGCGATCGCCACGGCTTGATGGGCAACTTTTCCTCCATTGTTACCATATGTAATCTGTAGAACGGGGGGGGAGGGAGGACGAGGAGGTTCTCCTCCTCCTCCTCCTCCTCCTCCTCCTGCTTCTCCTCCTCCTCTTCCTCCTTCTCCTCCTCCTCCCCCTCCTACGTATGGAAGTTGTGGTGGTGAAGGGGCCCGTCCACGGCTGGATGGTGATCGTCTTCTTCTACCTTGTTTTGCCGATCGGCGCGGGCCCTCGGACCTCCCCTGCCCCCCCCCCCCACCATTGAGTAGATCCTAGCTGTTTCTGGCGCCTGCGTCAGGCAGGCGGAGTCTCCCCCATGGGACGCGCTGCTGCAAACCGCCGCAGGGTTATGCCCAGGGTCACTCCTGCGTGTATCTTCTTCTTATTATTCCTCGTCTTCTTCTTCTTATTATTATTCTTCTTATTCTTCTTCTAGAGTAGTAGGCGATCCAGCTTCTGCCTTGCCCCCTCGGTTGGCTGCACTCCGGCGGTGTGTCGCCCAGGCAGGCCAGGGCGGACGACAGACGGAGTATGACAGCTGCACTAAGCAGAGGTCCGGAGCCCTCACCCCCCCCTCCCCCCGCCCAATGTCGAAATGCCGAATAAGAAAGTGCCCGCATGTGCCAGATCCTGGTCGGAGCGCGCTCCGGGAGGGAACCCCTGGGGAGCAGCGGCTCTGGCCGTCTTGCGCTCCCCTCGAGGTGGGCTACGCACGAGCAGGGCCCGTCGCGCCTGGAGCCAGACACTTCCTCGAGGTCCGGCGTGAAGGGAGGGGCCCTGGAGGAAGAGCGTCCTGAGGGTGAGTTCGCTGTCTCCGGGCCCTCCGGGGCCCTCTCCCGGGCCCCAGTCAGGCGATCGCAAACATGGATCAAGGGGGCGTGGATTAGCGACGGGTCCCGTTTTCATGGGCAATTGCTGCTCTCCGCCGCCGAATGAGGCGGCACCGGCGTCATTTTGAGGAGGACACCTCCCCAGATCCATGGATTTGGCGTCCGCGCGCCAAGTCCATGGATCGCTGATCCATGTTTGCGAGCCCCCGACCCAGGGCCGTCAGCAGAAATGCCCAGAGTGACCAAGGGAGCGACGGAAGGAAGCGGGTTCGACTGCGCGGAGCGTCGCGCGTCCGCTTCCCGCGTATAGTTCTGAGGCCGCGCGTCCGCGCTCTCTGTTTTTTTCCAGGCGGTGTGCCACGCTGGCGGCCCGGACCCGCTTCTGCCAGGACCCCCCCCTTTTTCCTGAGCATTTTCTTTGGGTGGAGGGCAAATGGTGAAACCTGAAATGCCGTTTCGATTGGTTTTCGAGGCTTGAATCTGCAAAAGGTGAATCACTGGCTGCAAAGATCCACATTTCACCCTGGGCCTCCCACCCTAAGAAAATGCTTAGTTTTCAATTCAAGCCGATAGAGGTGGGCGCCGGCAGCGTGTGCTGAGATGTCCTCGCTGCGGAGCGAGGCCTCGGACACGGACCACGAGCACGACCACTTCAAGACCTTCGTTCAACAAGTGGCGCCGGCCACGCACACAACAGACAGCCTGGCGCTGCGCCTCGCGGCCAAGGCAGGGTCCGTTTCGACCCGATTGATCCGATTCGATACTGAGCATAATTTAACCGATCCTTATTTCCACTGGTGTGGCCTGGACCCACTGGCCGATGTACCCCCTCAGATGGGGATGCAGGCTGTCCCCCCTTGATTTTTTGGGGGGTATATCCCCAAATGGGGTGGTGAAATGATGAGGTCGAGATGGGGATGGGCATGGGGATAGGGATCGGTTAAACGATACTACACCAGAGAAGCCCCAATCAGTGGATGGTTTTCGATAAAAGAGATCGACTGGGAACCCGGGAACCCGGATCCCACCGAAATCGGCCCGGAACCAATAACCAGGAACCGGGGAACCCAGCCGGCCACCAAAATCGGCGGGAATTTGTTCGCCAAATATTCCAATTTCCGCTAGGACCCCTTCAGTGCAAGCTCTGATATTGGGGAACTAAGACATCGATTCGGGCTGGCCCGATCTCATTCGAGTCCGATGTGCCGACGCTTCGATGCGGCCCGATGCCTGCCTGCATGGCGTCGCTGTGCACCCTGCCGCGGCCGATCTTCGACTCGATGTCGATGACGTGCCCGTGCATGCCGCTCCGACACGCGCTCGGGTCCGCCACCACCCACTAGACCACCCCAACCCAGACATGATCCCGTCGTAAAAAACATGGAAGTGAGGTTTTTGGCAAATTTCGGCCTCGGGGGGCCTTCGCCAGGCCTCGGGACCATCAAAGAACCACTCGGGATGAAAATCTGGAAAATCTGGCCCCAGGGAAAGGGTCGTGATTTCCAGGGACCCCGTATCGAAAAAATCAGGACTTCGCATGTCTGGGATCCCAACCCGAAGGCCTCATTTTGCCTTCCACTTCCAGTGGGGGGGGGGTCGGAGAACATTAAGGAAGCACATGCAACCCGCACCCCCCCCAACTCGAAATGCGGGCCTTCTGGTTGGGCTGGGGTGGTCTGGTAGGTATAGTCAGTCCGATCCGATTTCCCAGCTCGATGCCGGCGGAGCTCGCCCAGGCCTCACGGGGGCCTTGTGGCCATCAGCGCTTGTTCCGCTTCTTCAAGTGGCTGTGGGAGCTCCACGAGCCGCCCCGGAGCGGCCGGCTGGCGCAGTTTGTGGGCTCCGACTTCTTCGAGCGGGGAGTGCAGTCTGTGATTGTGCTGAACTGCATCGTCATGCTCTTCGCGGCGAACGACGAGATGGCGAATTATGAGAGGCCCAACCCGACGCTGAAGCACATCGGCGACGCCTTCCAGATGTTCTACATGGTGGAAATCTGCCTGAAGCTGTGCGTTCACCGCCTCTACTTCTTCTGGAACCAGGACGCCGGCTACAACAGCTTCGACTTCTTCCTCGTGGCCTGTCTGCACGAACGAAATGGGCACGGAAAGAATGGGTACAATGCCCAACAGCAGTTCCTGTCCATTTTGATCAGGACTCGCTGTCCGCGCCGCCGCGGCCTGTGCCCATTCGAGACAGAAGGCCGCCTGCCCAACAGCGGCCGCTGTTGGTTTGGGACAACATTTGTTGTTGGGCATTGTACCCATTCTTTCCGTACCTATTTCGGGCGTCCAAAGGCCTGTGGGCTCCTGGACCTGGTCGTGAGCAGCGGCGGGTCCGGGTCCCTGGCCCTGCGCGCCGCACGCCTGCTGAAGATGGCGAAGTCCCTGCGCGCCGTGCGGGTCATCTCGAAGTTCAGGACAGGGCTCGACCTGGACAGCGTCTTTCCCAACCGTCCTGTGGTGTTGGGTCTTCGTTGTGAAGAGACGGTGCCCCGCGTTCCTCCTACTCTCCTCCTCCCCCTCCTCCGTCCTCCCTGCGCTTCACCCAGCCAGTACAGCGTTTCGTGGCCCCACAGGGAGCTCCACCGAAGGCCCCAGTGGCAGGGTTCGCATGGCGGCCCCGCCCCATTCTGGCGCACCCCTCACGCGGTTCGTGGCCCCAAAGGGAGCTCCACCGATGGCCCCAGTGGCAGGGTTCGCATGGCGGCCCCGCGCCATTTTGGCGCAACCCTCACACGGTTCGTGGCCCCATAGGGAGCTCCACCGAAGGCCCCAGTGGCAGGGTTCGCATGGCGGCCCCGCCCCACTCTGGCGCACGCCTCACACGGTTCGTGGCCCCACAGGGAGCTCCACCGAAGGCCCCAGTGGCAGGGTTCGCATGGCGGCCCGCTTACTTTGGCGCACCTCTCACCCAGTTCGTGGCCCCATTGTGAGCGAAGGGTTCGCATGGCGGACCCGCGCCATTTTGGCGCACCCCTCACATGGTTCGTGGCCCCATCAGGAGCTCCACCGAAGCCCCCAGTGGCAGGGTTCGCATGGCGGCCCCGCGCCATTTTTGCCATTTTGGCGCACCCTTCGCATGTTTCGTGGCCCCATAGGGAGCTCCACCGAAGGCCCCAGTGGCAGGGTTCGAATGGCGGCCCCGCCCCATTTTGGCGCACCACTCACACGGTTCGTGGCCCCATAGGGAGCTCCACCGAAGGCCCAGGTGGCAGGGTTCGCATGGCGGCCCCGCGCCATTTTGGCGCACCCCTCACGCGGTTCGTGGCCCCAAAGGGAGCTCCACCGAAGGCCCCAGTGGCAGGGTTCGCATGGCGGCCCTGCCTCATTTTGGCGCACCATTCACACGGTTCGTGGCCCCATAGGGAGCTCCACCGAAGGCCCCAGTGACAGGGTTCGCATGGCGGCCCCGCGCCATTTTGGCGCACCCCTCACACGGTTCGTGGCCCCATTGGGAATTCCCCTTATTTCGTCCCACCTGCCTTGCGGTTCTCACACTTGCGTAAGGTTGGGCCCTTCGCCAGGATAATTGCCATGTTGTGGACAGTGCTCGTTGGAGGTTCGTTCTGCAGCAAAGGGCGAAACGAAGGCAGAAGGAAGAGGAGCACAGAAAAGCAGCACGAACACGGGAAGCGCTGTTCCGGTCGAGCCCTGGTGTTCAGGAACCTGCGCGCAATTCTCCTCTGCATCCAGGGGTCCTTCTTGACCCTCATGTGGAGCGTGCTCATGCTCTGCGTTGTGTTCTACATGTTCTCCCTCACCTTCGTCGAGCAGGCGGCCAGCCTCCGCAAGGACTTGCTCGGCCAGGACTTGGAGGATGAGCGTCAGGCACGCATTGACTACCTGTTCACCAACTTCGGCGACGTGTTTCGAGGCATGCTGACACTGGCGATGGCGGCCCTCGGCGGCGAGGATTGGGGGACGCCCTACCGGAGCATTGAGGAGTGCGGGTTTCTGGCGGCCTTTTGTTACCTGATGTTCATCTCGTTTACGCAGATCGCGCTCATCAAGTCAGGTGCCTGCGGCAAACCTAGCCACCGTGCCAGCGCATCATTGACTGCATGCATGCAGGATGCTTCTACCGAGCGTATTGGGAAAGCTGGAGCTGTTGATGGCTGTTGGCACTGTTGGGGAAGCTTCGCTACGGTGCTTTAGCGTTGCTTGGCTGTAACGGTGCATGGCTGTGGCGTTGCCTCTTGGTGGCGTCGTGTTGGCTTCATGGGAGTCTCTTTGAGAACTTTAGAGGAGTGGTTCGGGGTCTCGGGGGCGTCTTGAGTGCGGTCGTTTTTCCGAGCTCCTCCGAAGAGCCTCCGCCGAGCCACCCTGCCCGTGTGGGTCTTCAGGCCGTCTTTGGGCCCTCCTCGAGCGGTCTCGAGTCGTCTTGAGGCTTATCCAGGTCGGTCTTGGGGCCGTCTTGGGCCATCTTTGGGCTTTTGAGGCTATCTGATGCCTCCCCGAGGCGATCTGAAGGCGAAACGCTTCGGAAGCCAAACGCAGTTAAAGGATTATTATTTGTCCATCGCTGCGTCCTCTTGAGAGACCTCTTTGGGCGCCTCTTGGGAATTATGAGGACCTATTTGGGCCTCATGGGGACATCTTGGAGTAGTTGGGAGCTCGCTCGACCGTCTTGGATTCGTCTTGGGGCATCTGGCAGCCGTCTCGGTGCGGTCTTGGGTGTTTGAGACGAAAAAAGAGCACCAGAGAGTAAACCCAGATGGAGCGCGCACTGTTTCTAGGGCCGTCGCGAGCACAGACGTCGTGCTGCCCCAGGGAGCGCCGAGCAGGGAACGGAGCGACGGCTGTGGCCACGGCGAGCCTCGGCAACAAGCGGGTTCCCTGGCCTCGACCCAAGGAGCGGCGACGAGTCCAGGTCCCCTCCTGGGCCCAAAGCTGTCCTCATTTCAGCGTCTTGGCTGTAGGGGGTGGGGCGCTCCAGACTCCAGACAACCCAAGTAGGCTAACCCCAACATGTAGTCCAGCATGCTCCAACGTGCCGAGGGCACGACGGCGGGTATCATCACCGGAATTTTTGTGGAATCCGCGATGCAGAATTTGGCGCCTGGGAAGGAGGCGTTGGCGCGGGAGCTGCAGTTGGAGAAGGAGGGGCACATGAGGGAACTCATCAAGCTCTGCAACGAGGTGGACACGAACACCAACAACATGCTGAGGAAGGAAGAGTTCCGGGACGGCCTCAAGAATGGCCGGATCCCACTGTTGCTGCAGCTGATTGGGCTCAATCGACACGACTTGGAGCGCTTCTTCGACGTGCTGAGCCGGGCTTCCCCCAACGGCGAAGTCGAGATCACGAGCTTCGTCAACGGATGCATGCTCCTGTCGGGCGCTGCGACAAGCTTCGACCTGCAGATGCTGACGGTGGACGTGAAGGGCATCCAGAAGCAGCAGCAAAAGGACTTCCGAGATATGAGGCGGCGGCTTCAGAGGGTTGAGCAGGTCATGGAGGTTGCGCTGCCGGCTGGCGACAGCTTGGCCAAGGTGCCCATGCACACGGACGCTGCGCTCATGGGGCGCCCGTGCTCCAGTGAGATGGACCCGCTGTGAGGGAGGGCTGGCATCTCAACATCCTCTTCCGCCCCCGCCAGGGTCAGCATCGTTTGACCGAGCCCCATCCCCATCCTCGTCCACCTTCGAGACCCCCGCCACAGGACCACCCCAGTGGGGGATACACCCTTCGAAGCCCGCAGGGAACGGCCTATGCCCCCATCCAGGGGGGTTCATCGGCCAGTGGGGCCCAGGCCACGCCGCCGGGGACGGGGATCGGTCAAGCGGTGCTCTCAGAGGCGTACAGCAGGAGGCTCTCTGTGTGTCGAGGCGGCGCCGAGGCCGAACTCGTGGTTTCCGCGCCGCAGGGGCGATCTTGGTTTGCGCACCACTACTTCAGCCGGGCTCGTCCCGCTACAGGAGGAGAATTCGAACATAGTCAGAACATGGTCAGGGGACGATTTATCGAGGATTCTTGACCACTACTGAATCTTTCCCAACCATCCGATCATCCTGTGGTGTTGGGTCCTCGTTTTGGAGAAACGGTCCCCGCGTCTCCTCCTCCCGTGCTCCCCCCCCAGTGGGGGGTGCCGCATGCGTCCGCCACACCCAGTACGGCGCTTCCTGGCCTCATAGGGAGCTCCACCGAAGGCTTCAGTGGGGGTGGCCACATGCGCCCGCCACACTCAGTACAGCGCCTCGTGGCTCCATAGGGAGCTCCAAGGCCCCAGTGTGGGTGGCCACATGCGTCCGCCACACCCAGTACGGCGCTTCGTGGCCCCATAGGGAGTTTCACCGAAGGCCCCAGTGGGGGTGGCCACATGCGCCTGCCACACTCAGCACAGCGCTTCGTGGCCCCATGGGGAGCTCCAAGGCCCCAGTGTGGGTGGCCACATGCGTCCGCCACACCCAGTACGGCGTTTCGTGGCCCCATAGGGAGTTCCACCGAAGGCCCCAGTGGGGGTGGCCACATGCGCCCGCCACCCTCAGTACAGCGTTTCGTGGCCAGTGGGGCCGTCCGCATGCGTCCCGCACGCCCAATTTGCCATCTCCACCCATCCAATACACCGTGTCGTGGCCCCAATATGGAGCTCCACCGAAGCCCCCAGTGGGACCGCCCGCATGCGTCCCACACACCCAATGTGGCAGTTTCACCCACCCAGCACAGCGCTTCGTGGCCCCATGAGGAGCTCCACCGAACCCCCCAGTTGGACCGTCCGCATGCGTCCCGCACACCCAATTTGGTATTTTCACCAACCCAGTATATTGCTTCGTGGCCTCATTCGGAGCTCAACCGAAGCCCCCAGTGGGACCGTCCGCATGCGTCCCGCACACCCAATTTGGCATTTTCGCGCACCCAGTACAACGCTTCGTGGCCCCATAGGGAGCTCCACCGAAGCCGCCAGTGGGACCGTACGCATGCGCCCTGGAAGCCCAATTTGATATTTTCACCCACCCAGTACAGCGCTTCGTGGCCCCACAGGGAGCTCCACCGAGGCCCCCAATGGGACCGTCCGCGTGCGCCCCACAAACCCAATTTGGCATTTGCACCCACCCAGTACAACGCTTCGTAGCCCCATAGGGAGTTCCACCGACGGTCCCAGTGTTACCGCCCGCATGCGTTCCCCCCCACCCAGTGCAGCGCTTCGTGGCCCCATAGGGAGCTTCACGAAGAAGATGTTCACAAATGCGGTACCCACAACTGCATATGGTTGGGTCCTTCGCCAGGGCATTTTTTTCAGTTTTCGTTCAAGATCCGCCTGTAGGGACGCACATCTCATTCGGTCCGGCGACAGAGCGGGTCCGCGGTATAATGCCCGACGCTAGGAGCGAACAAACGGTTCCGAGTAGCAGAGGCCAATAAACCTCAGTGGCGCCAAAGGTTGCGCCCATGCCGTCTTAATATCCGTAAGGGCTTCGCCCCCTGCCGCCAGCCCCCTCTCTCGGAGAATGGGCCATGGAAGAGCTAAGTCATGAGGCTTTGGCGCTGTCGTGCAGCAGTATCGGAACTTCATGCGAGGCCGATTCGCAATCGGCAAAACCAACTGATCACAAGAGGGGTTACCACACAGGGCGATTGGTAAGACGTGTATGGTTTACGAGCTTGGTTACCACACCTTGGAATTAAAGGGCCGAGGGAGTACTCGCAGTTTGGGTTACCACGCCTTGCGATGGATGTGCGTGAGGGGTGGCACCGAATTTCAGAAATGTGGCAAATCCCTTGTGTTTTTGGACCCTGACCCCGCGGATCTGCGTGAGGGGTGGCACCGAATTTCAGAAATGTGGCAAATCCCCTGTGTTTTTGGACCCTGACCCCGCGGATCTGCGTGAGGGGTGGCACCGAATTTCAGAAATGTGGCAAATCCCATGTGTTTTTGGACCCTGACCCCGCGGATCTGCGTGAGGGGTGGCACCGAATTTCAGAAATGTGGCAAATCCCATGTGTTTTTGGACCCTGACCCCGCGGATCTGCGTGAGGGGTGGCACCGAATTTCAGAAATGTGGCAAATCCCCTGTGTTTTTGGACCCTGACCCCGCGGATCTGCGTGAGGGGTGGCACCGAATTTCAGAAATGTGGCAAATCCCCTGTGTTTTTGGACCCTGACCCCGCGGATCTGCGTGAGGGGTGGCACCGAATTTCAGAAATGTGGCAAATCCCCTGTGTTTTTGGACCCTGACCCCGCGGATCTGCGTGAGGGGTGGCACCGAATTTCAGAAATGTGGCAAATCCCCTGTGTTTTTGGACCCTGACCCCGCGGATCTGCGTGAGGGGTGGCACCGAATTTCAGAAATGTGGCAAATCCCTTGTGTTTTTGGACCCTGACCCCGCGGATCTGCGTGAGGGGTGTCGATTGCGAGCCCCCCTAGCAATTCAGACAACGCGCCCAGGGGGTGCTAAAAATCCCGTTTGGACCCCCCCCCCCCTCGCGCGGTCAATCAATTAGTTACAGCAACCAGCAAGAAGCAGATTTGTAACACTGGAAACTACAAGCTACAACTGGCACTGGAAACTGCGAACCCGTGCCTCGCAGCCTGGTGGCCCCACAAGGGGGCCGGCGGATTTTCCATAATTTTTCGGACTGCTGGCCCATGTGTTGTTGGCGCCTAACGGACGAAGCACAGGCGAGTGGCGTAAATGTCGAAACGGTGTCGGATTGCGTCGGATTGCCGCATCCGTGTGTAATGATATGTCAGTGTAACGCTATATTCGCTGCTTGGCTGAAAGATTCGCCGAGCGGGCATTCGCTTCTTTGCTGGGCTGACGGGTCAACAAACACTCTCGCTCGTAATGTTCTAATTCGAATGGATTTTTCTGCCGCATGTCGGGAGAAATACTCCGCTCTTCCCGTCCCCGCCCCTCTCCCACTCCTGCTCTGCATGCCAGATTTCTCGCGCATTGCCACATACCATTCGCAGTTGTCTGTCGAGCTTCGGCCGAAGAGGAGGACTGGGCATCGAGAGGGGGAGTGGGGAATGGGCGGAGGGGGGGCGCTTTGGACCGCCAGTGGAGGGGTTGGGGGGCAGGGCTCGTTTCGATTCCTCCGATTCGATTCGATTCGATTTCCGTGGTTTCCGATTCCGATTCGATTCGATCTGGGATTCCGATTTGAGTTCCGATTTCTTATCGGAGGCATACTAGCCTGCCCATTTCTGCCCATCAGACTTTTTCCCAATCGGCTGCCGATTTCCGACGATCCGATTCAGGTCGGTCGCCGATCCGACTCGTCGATCCGATCCTGGGCTCTCCTGGGGAATGGGCGGAGGGGGGGCGCTTTGGACCGCCAGTGGAGTCCTCCTCCTCCTCCTCCTCCTCCTCTCCTCCCCCTCCTCCTCCTCCTCCTCCTGGGGGGGGGGGGGGGCGTCCTTGGCCGCTGGTGGGTCCGCGTTGGGGATGCTCTGGGCTTCCGGGCGGCACCCGCGCAGGCTCCCCCTCCGGGGACCTCTCTGGAAGGTGGGCCGCCGCACGGGCACCTCGCATTTTAAGTCGGGCCTGTCCCCCCTACAGGGGGATTTTCGACGAAAGCAAAAAAGTATAACAAAAATCATCAAACATAGTCCACAAATAGTCTGGGGACGATTTTTGGAGTATGCTTTGACCTTTTGGGGGCATTTTGGGGGGTACTTTTTATTCCCCAAACAGCTTGCTGAACGGGGTGCTGTTGTGATAGAAGCTAACTCCGGCCGAGGGAAAGCTAAGCAGAGACATCCTCAAACAAATGTGGTGGTCCGGCCAGTTTCGCCTGAGACATCCTCACAACTCTCGTTTCTGAGTTGTCCGGGATTGAGCGTTTCGCCTGAGACATCCTCTAAAAGTTGCGCTCCGGGACGCCGCGCGAGAGGTGGTCCGGGCCGTTTCGCCTTAGACATCCTTAAAAAGTTGCGCTCCGGGACGCCGCGCGAGAGGTGGTCCGGGCCGTTTCGCTTGAGACATCCTCGAAACTCTGAGCCCCGAGGTGCCGTGCGAGAGGTGGTCCGGGCCGTTTCGCCTGAGACATCCTCGAAAAGTTGCGCTCCGGGACGCCGCGCGAGAGGTGGTCCGGGCCGTTTCGCCTGAGACATCCTCAAAAAGTTGCGCTCCGGGACGCCGCGCGAGAGGTGGTCCGGGCCGTTTCGCTTGAGACATCCTCGAAACTCTGAGCCCCGAGGTGCCGTGCGAGAGGTGGTCCGGGCCGTTTCGCCTGAGACATCCTCGAAACTCTGAGCTCTGCGATGCCTTGCGCGAGGTGGTCCGGCCTATTTCGCCTAAGACATCCTCGAAACTCTGACTTCGGAGATGCCGCGCGAGAGGTGGTCCGGCCCGTTGCGCTTGAGAAATCCTCGAACTTCTAAGCTCTGAGATGCCCTGCGCGAGGTGGTCTCTCCCGTCTCGCCTGAGACATCCTTGCAATTCTGAGCTCTGAGATGCCGTGCGCAAGGTGGTCCGGTTTGTTTCGCACAAGACATTCTCGCAACTCTGAGCTCTCAGATGCTGCGCGAGAGGTGGTCCAGCCTGGGCGCCCAGAAGACCACATGTGACATATCCTCCATGGGACCCTGCGAGCCTCAGGAGGCCCCAGAGAGGTCCAGGAGGCCGCAGGACGCCCAGGACAGGCCCCAGGGGCCCCCAGGAGATTCCCAGGAGGCTCCCAGGAGGCCCCAGGAGGCCCTCTATCAGAACGTGTCAAGTTAATACACATCCAGTGTCGATTCGTTGATTTTTCCTGCTCTTGTGCCCCCCCCTCCATTTTGAGGGGCCCACGCGGCCACAGGTTAGATATCCCCCCTGGGAGCCCCAAGAGCCTTCAGGAAACCTCAGGTGGAGTTCAGGAGGCCACAGGAGGCCCAGGAGGAAGCTCCAGGAGGTCACCAGGAGGCCCCAGGAGGCACCAGGAGGCCGCAGGACGCCCAGGACAGGCCCCAGGGGTCCCAGGAGGCACCAGGAGGCCGCAGGATTCCCAGGAGGCTCCCAGGAGGCCCCAGAGGCTGCCTATCAGAACGTGTCAAGTTAATACACATCCGGTGTCGATTCGTTGATTTTTCCTGCTCTTGTGCCCCCCCCTCCACTTGGAGAGGCCCAAATGGCCACAGGTTAGATATCCCGGCTGGGAGCCCCAAGAGCCTTCAGGAAGCCCCAGGTGGGGTCCAGGAGGCCACAGGAGGCCCAGGAGGAAGCCCCAGGAGGTCCCCAGGAGGTCCCAGGAGGCCCCAGGAGGCCCCCGCAACTCGGAGCTCTGAGACGCCGCGCTCGAGGTGGTCCGGCCCGTTTCGCCTGAGACTTCCTCGCACCACGTTTCGCCAGAGACATCGTCGCAACTCTGGGGTCCGAGATGCCGCGCGCGAGGTGGTCCAGCCCGTTACGCTGGACACATCCTCGCAACTCTAGGCTCCGAGATGCCGTTCGGGATGAAGAGGAGGTGGAGGAGGAGGAGGAGGAGGAGGAGAGGAGGAGGAGGCATGTTTTAACATGCCATGCCAGCCCGCACTGGACGGGCACGCAATCGACCTTGGAAACCGCAGTGGGTCGAAAAACCCTGTTTGGGGATACTGCACTCCGGCTATAATTCTTCGTCGAGCATCCTCCTGTAGGGGGTCACGCCCGACTTAAACTTCGCAGGGCCTCCCAGGCCCCCGGTGCCAGGTCCGCTATGGTCGCGTCGTGTGGGAGTCCTGCGGCGGGGGCCTCGGAGAAGCAAGGCTGCGGCCTCCGAGGGCCCATCGGCCGGCCCCAGGGCCATCAAGGAGCAAGAAACGGTTCGGGCGGACACGCCGGTCCCAGAGAGGGGCTCCAGACCTCTGTGGGGGACAGATTTTTTCATCATTTTTAATGAAAAATAATAAAAGGAAAAACAACCAAGCAACAATAATAAGAAGAATCACGGCAGCGGAGTTCTGGACGGGGACGTCTCAAAAGAGTCACGACACCCGAGTTCTGGGTTCCCAGAGGAGGCCACGCTATGTGAGTCCTAAATGAGGCGGCGCCTAGGTAAACTCAATGGAGACGGGGACGAGGAAACATCGACGAGACAATTCGCTCTGCTCCAGTCCCCACTCCGCGGGAGGAGGAGGAGGAGGAGGAGGAGAAGGAGGAGGAGGAGCAGGGGCTTCGGGGGCGCAGCAAAGAAGCGACGGATCCGCGCCTGCCAGCACCCGGGAGGGGCGACGGATCTTGTGACTAAGACACCCCTCCGCTGGACTCCCCAGGGGCGAAGCAGGGTGGCCCATTGAGGGCGAGGGTTATGATGTTCCAGCCTACTCTATCCCTGATCGCTAGCACCATGCGAGTACCGAAACTTGATGGCTTTCACGTGTCGGGCATTGGGAGGCGATATTCGTTCGACGCTGTTTCGACACTTCTCTGGGCGCTCGAAAGTATTTCTGGCAAGTGGTCCGTGAGTACGATGGGAGCAGCCTAAGGCGAGGGAGACCTCTGGGCTGGTGGGTTCCTGGGTTCCCAGTTTCAGGTTCCGGGTCGATTTCGGTGGGCGGCTGGGATCCCGCGGGTCCCTTGTTCCTGAGTCCAGGGTTCCTGGCAATGTACGATCGGCCGCGTTTCCGGGTTCCCGCTGCGGGGGCTCCAGGCAGTGAGGCTGGTTGGGTTCCCGCCGTCCCTGTTCGGCGGGTTCCCAGTGCAGGTTTGGTGTGCTTCGGGCTTCCCGGTTCCCAGTTCCGGATTCTTGGCAGCGTGGATTTCTAGGGTTCTGGATATTTGTGTTGTGGCAAGGCGCCTGGGTCTTTGATCGTAACGGTTATAGGGGTCAGAGAGCTGCGATCAGAGTCGGCCAGAGGGATCAGGGAGGACGAGAGAGAAAGAGAGAAAGAGATAGGGAGAGAGAGAGAGAGAGAGAGAGACAGAGAGGGAAAGAGAGAGCATGTGCGAGCATCGTACGATATGATATTGAATGGTGAAATCAGAGTGACATGGTAGTACATATCAGAGATCTTCGGCCGAATTTTAAGCTGTGCATATATACATATATAAATAGAGAGAGAGAGAGACAAAAACAAAAAGAACAGACGAGAGAGAGAGAGAGAAAGGAATATAGACAGATAGACAGAGAGAGAGAGCTATATGGGTACAGTGTGAGAGAGAGAGAGAGAGAGAGAGAGAGAGAAAAAGGGGAAGAGAGAAAGAGAGAGAGAGATAAGCAGAGAAAGAGAGAGAGAGAGAGAGGACACACACACACACACACTGAACGCACGCACGCTCTTTTGTGTTGTATCTGTATCAACATTACACATGAGAAAACCCAATGAGTGGATGACTTGAAAATGAGCCATATGGATTTTGAGATTGTTTGTGAGATCCATAATGAAATCTACAGTGGTATCGATAGAGGACGATTGTAAGGTCGATTGTGAGACCGAGAGTGAAGCCGATTCAATGAGATCGATCGGGAGATCGATCGCGAGATCGCTCGTGCGATCTCTAGTGAGATCGCTTGCGAGATCGATTGTGAGATCGACGGTGAGATCGATGGTGTGATCGATAGAGAGGTGGGAAATCAGATACCGATCGATCAGAAGATCGACCAGGAACCCGGGAACCTGGGAACCTCGCCGCCCACCGAAATCGGCCCGGGAACTGGGAACCCGGGACCCCGGGAACCCAGCGTGCGACCAAAATCGGCGGGAAAGTTTCGCCAAATCCTTCAACCTCCGCTAAGACCCCTTCAGTGCAAGCACTGATTGGGGAATATTCATATATTCACGTGCACATCTATATGTAGTTGCGGGTAGGTCCGGGACAATCGATTGCAGAGCGAGGCCCGAGGGTAGACCAATTCACCAAAGACAGCATGCACATGCGAATTATTTACTTCTACAACCGAGGACAAGAAACATGTTTGGTGAGAGAGAGAGAGAGAGAAAGAGAGAGAGAGAGAGAGAGAAAACAAACAGAGAGAAAGAAATAACAACGAACAATCGACAGAAAGACGAGGAGAGAGCAGACGTGTAGCACATGCGGCAAGGCCAGGAATATACTGCTTGGGGTTTCTCCCTGGTGTAATGATTTCACAATGTCTGGCGGAAGCGCGACGCCGATTTCGGTGGGCGGCCAGGGTCCCAGGTTCCTGAATTGGATCCTGGAGGAGGAGGAGGAGGAGGAGGAGATGGAGGAGGAGGAGGAGGAGCAGGAAGAGGAGGAGGAGGAGGAGCAGGAGAAGGAGGAGGTGGAGGAGGAGGAGGAGGACGGGTCGCCTGAGCCCTTCGGAGAAGCCCTCCAGGGCGGGAGAGGGACGGAGGTGCCGGCTTGCAGGGCTTTGCACATAGAGACGATAGAAAGCGCGCTGATATGAATCATACGAGAGAAAGAGTAGAGTAGAGTGAAGAGAGAAAAGAGAGAGAGGGAGAGAGAGAGAGAGAGAGAAAGCATAAACAGCAGGGACAGCAAGGAGAGCATAGAGTAGAGCGCAGAGCAAAGAGTAGATCGTTGAGACCGATGGGGCAGAGCGTAGTGTGCAGAGTGCAGTAAGCATGCGCAGGATGTGCGGAAGGCGTAAAGTAGAGAGTATATAAGGCAGGGTAAGGGGTGGAGGATAGAGATTACACGTGAACGGGTAGGCCATGGTGGTGAGTGAAAGTCGAGAGCAGAGACATAATTGTACAGCCAAGAGGTTACACGCAAGCAGGGTAGGGAACACACCGCCGAGAACACGGAATACACACTCGTTGTCCTGAGCTTTCGCCCAGCACCGGCGCGTTGCTTGCCATTTTCACGTGGCTCTCGTGGTTTTCTCTCTCTCTCTCTCTCTGTCTCTCGTTGTTGTTCGTTTATCTGTTTTGTTTATCTCTCTCTCTCTCTCTCTCTCTCTTTATCAATATATATACATATACATATGTATATATATATATGTGTGTATATATGAATTATGTTGTTTGATGCGGATGGTGTCCGCGCAGCGCGTGCGTGCGACCCGCGTGGTATTCTCTGTCAAGGGGGAGGCGCGCGTGTGGCACGCGCGACGCTACCTGAAGGAAAGTGCCTGGGGCCTTGGTCGGCCCCGGCCGGGCCCAGCATTACCCCGCCTGGCCCACAGGGTAATCGGAGGCGGCCAAGAGGGGGGTGATCACCAGGGGGGGTGGACTCCCTGGCACCCCCCCTCTGGGCCACGCACATACCGCCGGCCATGACTTGCGCCCCCCCTCTTGTACGCCCCCCTTTTTGGCCGCCCCCGAGGGAAGGGCAAGCAGCCTAGCTCACGACTGGGGGCCTGGAGCTCAAAGGTCAGGGTAGAGGCAAGGGCGGCTGGGGATGGCAGCCCAAGAGGAGGAGGCGGAGGAGGAGGAGGAGGAGGAACACCGAGGATCGAGGGCCGACGGGGGGAAGGGGTGCTCGGGCGCGGGGGATCAGGGCCCGGGGCTGCGGTGCGCCCCATCCTGCATCCCTGATCCTCCAGGAGGGCTGGAAAACAGCACCAGGACCTCTGAGCTCAGATCCCAGTTGAAGCCTTGAGCTCAGAGGAGGAGAAGGTACCGATATCGCTGGCTTTCCCTGGTTGCTACGTTTGCATTCGCTGCGAAATCCTGGACAGAGCGCACGTCCTGGGAGGTCCGTGGGGTAGCGGTGTGGCCACTTTTTGTTCTCCCATGAGCAGTCTGGACAGGCTTGTGGGTCTGGAGGGCTAGTCCATAGCACTCTGGAAGGTCAGGGCTCCCCCGCCGACGGCCCTGGACGACGACGGCGGGGCCAGGACGGCAGACGAACCATCGCAGCGACGCGACCAACGAGGACGACGACGATGGCCCGCTGGAGCATCGCCTTGGGCGCCATCGCGCGGCGCTGCGCGGGCTGGTGCCATCGCGCCCTCCCCGAGGAGGAGGCGGAGGAGGAGGCGGAGGAGGAGGAGGCAGAGGAGGAGGAGGAGGAGGAGGAGGAGGAGGAGGAGGAGGAGGAGGAGGGAGAAGGCGGAGGAGGAGGTGGAGAAGGAGGCGGAGGAGGCGGAGGAGGAGGAGGAGGAGGAGGAGGCGGCGGAGGAGGCGGAGGAGGCGGAGGAGGAGGAGGAGGAGGAGGAGGAGGAGGAGGAGGAGGAGGAGAGCTGGTTCGACTTCGTCGGCCGCGCCAGTAGCGAGCGGGCAGACGAGGGGCTCCTGCCGGGGCCCAGGCAGCAGGGCAGGAGGGCGCGGGCTCGAGCCGCTCTTCGCCTGCCCTGGGCGCGGGGGGGCAGGGCGTGGTGATGCGATGCCCCGCCCCCCCGGAGGCCCTGTTCCACTCGCCCGAGTTCCGCCGCGCGCTCTTCTTGTGGCGCTTCGACCCCGCCCTGCACGGCGAGGCGGCGCGCAGCATCCCGCTGCAGCTGCAGCGCCTCTTCGCCCGGCTGCAGCTCGGGGGGTCCGCTGCGGCGTCGACGAAGGCCCCGCGGCCAGTCGGCTCCTCCTCCTCCGTCCCAGAGGTGCAAAGCATGAAAGACATGAAGTCGGAGGTTTTTCTCAGTCTTCGGGCGGGAATGGGTTCAGACTTCCGGGGACCGCGCATTGACAACATACAGTGGAGCATTTGGTTAAGATACCTCCTCCCGAAAATCTGTGCCAGCGTTTCTCAACCAACTCGCCGGAGAGCTGGCCCAGTTTCTTGAGCACGTTCGCCCCTCGAGCTTTAACAACAGGAATTGGCCCAGGCTGGTTTTAAGAAATTTCTGGGAAGCTGGCCCAGGTTTCTAACACAATCGTTTTCTTAATCATATTTTCGGCTGTACATCGCAACCTCGGATCTCCGGGTTTTCAGCTCTCCGTCGAGATGCGCTGTCCCATAGGACGCACCGCTGATGCAGACGGCCGCATTGAGCAGAGGTCCGGAGAGCCAGCCCCTCTCCCTTCCCCCCTTCCGCCCGATGCCGAGACGCAGAACAAGTCAACGTTCACAAGACTCGGCGCTCTGTGAGGCTTCGGGCTGCGCGGAGGCGGCCCCCCAGCCCAGACCCCCCCCCGGGGGCTGTGACAAAACTCACGACTGGAGGCGTTTCGCTGAGTTTGGGCCTCCGGGGGCCCTTCATCGTTGGGCCTCGGGAGTGCCGGCAGAACCGACCCACGAGAAGCAACCAGCCCCGGGGAAGGGGGCGAGACCCCGGGGGCTCGACGCTGTGACGGAAGATCACGCCGACGGGGGGTCTGGGGCCGTGGCCCCTCCTGGCCCCAATGGGCCCCCGAAAAGTGGCCCCAGCTGGCCTCCGCAGGCCCCACGGGCAGTCCAGGGCGGTTCCTCTCGTGTGTTTCTCATCGTTGATCGCAGGCATCTCCTCGACTGCACGTGAGAGTAAGCTTTCGCCGTAGTGACCTCTGGTGCGGGCCCACTTGGGGTCCCCCGATCGCCGAGTGCGGTGCGATGGGTGGTGTCTTGTGCGCTCGGGTCTGGCCGCTCCGCGGCTCCCCGAAAGCCGTGCACCAAGGGTCACTCCTGCCCAAGGGCCACTCTTGCGTGCAGCCGATATCCAGTGACGAGTCCAACCCATGTTCCTCTCGAGGTTCCCAGTTGGAGCCGGACGCCTGTGCAGCGGAATGCTTCCCCCCCCCGGCGGCGCTTCCGTGGGGGGGCGCAGCGCCGACCCGAGAGGCCCGCGCGGACCCCTGGCCATGCTTACTTCGTGTGCGCTCTCCAATCCCCACCCCCCCCGTCCGTGTACGCTGCCCACCAAGCCGCCACCGTACGAAGCAGCCGGCGTCCACGAGCGCAGGCGCTCACCAGCGCGTTCGGCTTCGCCGAGGCCGAGTCCCGCGAGCAGCACGACGTGCAGGAATTTGCGCTGCGGGCCGAGTGGGGAGCAGGGTCTTGCTCTTATCGCCATGCTGCGAAACAGGTTTGAAGGAGCACTGGGGGGAGAGGTAGGGCTACAGCGAGTCGCATGGAGAGGGGGGATCCGCAAGTCAGAGAGGGAGAAGACGAGCAGAGCGTGACAGGTCAGATCACTGCCGGACGCCAACACGTTCCCCAGACGGTGCTTGCACCAGGGCTCCAACTTGCTCTGCACCCAAGTGGCTGGGTGTCGTAGGCGTTCGCCCAGTGCCCGCCACGTGGCGCCCCGTGGGCGCCTCGGACCCTGACGGGGTGTTCTGCGTGTTCGGCCGGTGCCCGCCCGTGGGTGCCTCGTGGGCGCGTCGTGTCCTGGCGTGCGCCCAGATGCACGTTGCGATTGCGCCACTCAGCTTGCACTGTGTACACGCACATCTATATATGTGTATATATATATATGTCTATGTGTGTATATGTGTATATGTGTATGTGTATGTGTCTATATATATGTATGTATATGTATGTATATATATATATGTGTGTGTGTGTGTGTTCACAAACCTATGAATATAGGCTACACCGCTTACACCTTACAGAGCGCCTGAGATACATCATGCCGCATGGATTGCACCACCACTCGTGCACCGCATAGCTTGCACAATCAATCAACCCAATGAGCTAGCACGAAATAGCTTGCATCGCATTGACCGCGCAACATAGACTACACGATTCTTACAGGATTACGCAGATTACACCCCATACGCTGCATCACGTAATCCGCAGTCTGGAAACAATCATAACTTACCTCCCAGCCGATGCCCTGTTCGCATTCTGTCTTCAACGGCCACTCTGTGCGATGACTTATCCTAGATGTCAAAGGGGCATAGCTGGCAAAATATGTGGTGCGCATGCATTGAAGCAAGACGTGTTCCCGTTGAGTGCCAAAGGTCCCTTGATGACAACGCGGCAACGCGCTACTGGGCACATGCGCGCGCCGCCCCGCGCCCAAGTCAAAATCCCTCAAGCAACAGGTGCGTATTCTTCGCAGCAAGCAGCTCCTTCCTAACAAGAACACTTGGCTCTTTCACAGAACCAATGCGCGTACGAGTCCTGGCAAAAAAGAAACACCGTTGGATTGCACTCTCTCCGCCGTGCCTCCACGCTGGCCTCTCGTGCGCGATCCTGTCCAGCCCCGGCGAAGCTTAGCGGTTCCATCACATCCGAGCCGTGCGGGCCCTGCGACCGCGCATATCAAGCACGCTCCACCACCGTCGCGCGCCCACCAGTTCGCGCCATGCTCGGGCCACACGCCCGCGCGTCTCCACGCGCGCACGGTCGGAGGTCACCGGCGCCGTTTCGCCCCCCAGCCCGCGACGTTGCGGCCGCATGGGGAACTTTCGATGGCCAGAGCACGAAAAGAAAGGGAGGAGGTGGCGAAGGGGGGCCGCCGAAGGCGGCGGGGGCGCAGGAGGGGAGGTGGGCAAGGAGGACGGGACGGGATGAGGAATGGCATGAATGCGTGTGAGTAGAATGTTGGAGCGCGAGGAGAACCCACCTGCAAGGAGGACGGGACGGGATGAGGAAAGGCATGCACATGTGTGAGTAGAATGTTTGAGCGCGAGGAGAAGCCACCTCCTTGTGTCCCCCTTCCTCCTCCTCCCTTCTTTCGCTTCTCCTCCACATTCCTTTTTTCCTCAGCCGCCTGCACAATTCCAGGCAATCCCAGCCTCGGACGCCCTTTTCCCCCGTCGGTGCGTCCCTGGGCATGTTCTTGAGCACCAAAACGGTGGTTCAGAAAGTCAGACGCACATAGCAGTGAGTTCCAGCTCTGTTGAGCAGGGCCAAAGCCCACTGCCACTCTCGGCCAGCCCGCGAGCGCTGATCCCAGCGTTGCAGCCCATGACGTTCGACTCCAATCTCGAATCCCGCACTCCATACTGGGCAGCGCCAGCGTCCGCTGCCACTGCTCGCCCTTCTGGCACGCATGGATCCCAGCTCTGTGGCTGATGACGTTCGGCATCAACTACCCGGGCGTGGGGGCAACATTGCAGCCAACAAGTGTCTAAATTCCACAACCTGTCTGGGCCCAAACTCTGGGGTATGCAAGAGGGGCGCCGATCCTCGATAGAGGTGCACCAGAATGGACCGTAAAACGGTATCCCAGGCCCTGGGGAGTGAGTGTGTATCTCAGGCTCTCCCAACGTTTCTAAGGGGCTCGAGGCCAGGGAGGCCCTCCCTCGTGGCCGGCCCCCGGCGGGAGGGGGCACGGGGTGGGCTGAGCCGTTGGGCCCAGAACGACATCGACGACGACGAGGACGAAGGACGATGGAGGGAGGGGCTGGCATCGGGGTCGAGCGCGAGGATCAGCAGGACAAGCAGCAGCAGAAGGATGAAATGAGGCGGCACAGCGGGAGGGCAGCAAGGTCGGGGGGGGGGAAGAGAGCGAGGAGCGCTGACGGTGGAGGGGAGAGAAGGATGAACAGCAGGATGACGACATGGTGACGTTGAGGAGGATAGGAAGGAAGAGAAGGATCACGAAGGAGGAGGAGGAGGAGGAGGAGGAAGACCAGGAAGAAGGAAGAAGGGAGGACGACAAGTAGGACGGAGGATCGTTGTCCGAGGATCGCCTGTCAAGGACCTTGCGCGTTGCTTGTTCTGGTTCTGTTGCTGGAAGCCCTGGAGGGGACCTCGCGAGATTTCCAGAGGCCTCCCGGGGCAAGGGGCTCACGGGGGGTGGAGCCAGAACAGGAGGCCCCGCGCGCCACACGGCTCGCAGCACCACTCACTCGCCAAGGAGACAGGACGAGGAGGAGAACAACAGAAAACGAGGACGAGGGTGGGTCTTTTATTGAGGCGGGGGAACTGGGGTCGCCTTGTATGTTGTTAGGATCCAGTATAAAAAACTTTGAAGGTCCAGCGATGTAAAAAGCAGGTGTTCAAACACATGCGATCCCCCCATGGCTTTCTGGAATTATGTGGGCGGTCACTTTCTCATCATCCTCATCAGCACAAGCCGTATTGTCATCGTGAGCGTCCTCATTGACATCGTTATCATCACCATCGTCGGGATTATCTTCATCGCTGTCATCGTCGAAGTCGTCGCCCTCGTCAATTTCCTCCTCGCGGTCATCATCATCGTTGCAACCATCATTTTCATCACAATCAACTTCATCACCATCTCCGTCGTCGACATCGTATCACCCACATCCCCATTGTCATCGCCATCGGCATCAGCGTCATCACCTCGGTCATCGCCATCGTCGTTGGGGTCGCGCTCGTCAGCATCGCCAGACCAATTTCGCGACCTGGAGGACTGAGATCCACGCGCCCGCCGCCCGTCACACGCACACACACACACCTGACCAAACATACTGCATCGCGTCTGTGGCAACATGTCACATTGCAGCGCGTAGGAATATTTGCCCAACATATTGATCAAGCATGCTGCATCGCATATTTGACCAAACAGATTGCCGCTCGTAGGAATACTGCGCATCACCGCGCAGGGAGCCGCGCACGGGCTGCGCGCTGCACGGGCTGCACCGCAGAGATCGCCCACGGGGTCCATGGGGGGGGCCCGGCGCACCCGCTGGCGCGAGGCTCCGCACGCGGCGCGCGCAGGAGCTGTGCCGGGTGCTCTTCGACGCTCTCGCGCGCTCGGCTCCCTCGCTGGCCGCGGAGATCGACTCGCTGTACGCGGGGCGCGTGGCGCACTACGTCCGAAGCCGGGAGCCCTGCGCGGACGCCGGCCGGCGGAACGCCCGTCGGTGCGACGGGTACGGCAAGAGTTGGGGCGAGGGCCGACAGCAGTTCCAGCCCATGGTACGCAGGAGTCGTTGTCGGTGTAGCCGAGCACGGTGTCCACTTGAGCAGAACCGATCGCCTGCCCAAGGGCCGCTGTCGGATTTGGACAGCGTTTGCCGTTGGGCATTGTGCCCGTTTGTTCCCTCGCCCGTTTCCGGCGTGCCAAGTCCGTGCGTGGTCTGGGCGGCTGCAACAGGGGCGGACAGTCCAGGGGAGGAGCATCACTCGTGGCGCGCGCCAGAAATAGCGCCGCCTTGAGGACCGAAGGAGGGCGCATCTCCTCCTCGGCGGAAGGTCGGCGGAAGGCGGCGGAAGCAAAACGGTGGCGCCTCCGCCGGCGGACGCCTGGTGGAGGCTGGCGGATGTAAAATACGCCCCCCCTCCAAGAGAAGACAGTTTTTTTGTTCAGGGTTTCCGGAGCGGGGCACGCATCTGGGGTCGCCGATGGCCCATGCATCCGGCGAGGCTCTCGCAGGCGCCCCCCCCACCCTCCCCGGGCGATCCGCCATTTTTGCCCCTCCCCTCCCCCCCCGCCTTTCCTCCCTCCCTCGCACCCCCGCCCCTTCCTTCCCATCCTTGCCAGCCCCCCACCCCGCCACCCCTCCCGACGCAGTAGCGCTGGTGTCAGGGGGGGCTTGACCGACCCCCGGCGAACCAGCCCATCCTTTTGACGACCCCCTCGCCTCGCGCCTCGCCGCAATCGATGGAGGTATGCGGCAGGAGGGGAGCTTGAAAGGCGAGGATGACGCCACAGGAGGGGATGGCCTGCTACGGGTCGTCGTGGCTCATGTTGCTCCCATCGTACTTGAAGACCACACCCCAGAAACTCGGGCCGGGCGAAAGGGGGGGATTGGGAAAGGGGAGGTTACGAAATTTGCTGCATGCAGCTGGTTCCGGCCTCACCGAGGGGCCCATTCCTCGATACATAGCCGCTTCCGCCGCCGGGAGGCGCCGGGAAAATCAGCTACGTTAGCTGATTCTCCACCCCCCCCTTTGCTATCCCCCCCTTTCGCCCGATCCCAGAAACAACTTCGAGCACCCAGAAAAATATCGAAGCAGCGTCGAGCGAGCATCGCCACCCGGGGGAACCAGGTGCGGGTGCGCCATGCGGACTGTGTCCCCAGGGCCCATCGGTGGAGCTCCCTATGGGGCCACGGAGCGTGCGATGGGTGTGCCGGATAAGGTGCGGGTACGCCATGCGGATTGCGGAGCTCCCTTTGGGAGCTCCCTACGGGGCTTTCTGTGGAGCTCCTTATGGAGCTCCCCATGGGAGCTTCCTGCGGAATGTGCCACTGGGGCTCTTCGGTGGAGCTCCCTGTGGGGGCTACGAGACGTGTGAAGCGCGTGCCGAAATTGACAAGCGGGGGGCAGAGGTAAGGGTGGGGGAGGAAGGAGGAGGAGGGGGAAGGAAAAGGAGGGGGAGGAGGAGGGGAAAGGAAAAGGACGGGGAAGGAAGGAGGACGGATGGGGAGGAGGAGGAACAGGAGGAGGGGGAGGCGGAAGGAGGAGGGAAGGAGGGAAGGAACGCGGGGCGCTGCCTCCGCAACGCGAAGACCCAACGCCACAGGATGGTTGGGAACAGGTCTTCCTCCCGAGTCCTTCTTGCACCGCCCCTCGAGGCCCATGCCCGTCCTCGAGGGGCCAAACATGACGACCAACTGGCCGCTCGGATCTTCGGGGCGCCTGATGTCTGGGAACGGTGGGAACCATTCATTGTACTGTCGCCCACGCGCAGAGGTTGGGCAGGTGGAGGGGGGAAGGCTTCGTAGAAGGCGGGTGCTTCTTAGAAGGCGCGGGCCTTTGTCTGTAGATGGAAGGCCGCGCGCCTCCTAAGATGCAGCCTCCTTCTAAGAAGCTCCCCCTCCTCCCCAAAGTACAGTGGAGGCCAGTCCACAAGGAACCTCCCACAAGAAACCCAACCCCCAGACCCCAGGGCGACCATGGCTCTCTGGTGCGGGAGCGCCGCGCTTCCCACGGCAGAAGCATCGACACCCGAGCAGCCCCGGGCACCCTGGAGGCACGCAGGGTGCTTCCTGGCATGGGCCCCCACTGCACCCCCCCATGGCCCCCTCCTCGCGTTATCCTGGGGCAACGATAGGAGGAGGAGGAGGAGGAGGAGGAGGAGGAGGAGGAGGAGGAGAGAGGAGGAGGAGGAGGAGGAGGAGGGAGAGGAGGGAGGAGGAGGAGGGGAGGAGGGAGGGAGGAGGAGGAGGAGGAGGGAGGAGAGGGAGGAGGAGGAGGAGGAGGAGGAGGAGGAGGAGGAGGAGGAGGAGGAGGAGGAGGAGGAGGAGGAGGAGCCGACCTTCCTCGGGGCGCGCTCGTCCGTGCCCAGGCCGGGCGGGGGCGCCGTGGGGGCGGCGCGCGGCCCGCTCCGCGGCGGCCTCGCGGGCACGGGGGCCGGCGGCCCTGGGGCAAGGATGGCCCGAGCAGGAGGTTTGGGGCGTCGGGGGCTTGGCGGGACATCTCTCTGGCCGGCGTCCGGGGAGCGAGGCAAAAATGGCCAGAGCAGGAGGCTTGGGGCGTCGGGGGCTTGGCGGGACATCTCTCTGGACGCGGGCCGGCGTCCGGGGAGCGAGGCCCTGGGGGTCGAAGTGGCCCGAGCAGGAGGCTTGGGGCCTCGGGGGCTTGGTGGGACATGTTTCTGGACGCGGGCCGGCGTCCAGGGAGCGAGGCCCTGGGGGTCGAAGTGGCCAGAGCAGGAGGTTTGGGGCCTCGGGGGGTTGGCAGGACAACTCTCTGGACGCGGGCCGGCTTCCGGGGAGCGAGGCCCTGCGCCAATGGCTGGGGCAGGAGGCGGGGGCGGGAGCGCGGCAGGAGAGTTCTTTGCACGCGGGCTGACGCCTGGAGAACCGCTGAGAACCAACCAGCAAACAAACACATAAGAACAATGCTATAAGAAAAGCAGTAGTAGAAAGAACCGGAATAACGATGTTGCGAATAATATTATTAATCGTATTACGAATAATGATAGTAATGCTAGTCTTAGTAATACTAGCCAAACTAAACATGCAAACATGAATGATGTTAATAAGGAAAAAGGAACGATGACGATAATAACAGTAGTAATACTACGAATAATCCTAACAACAGGGATAAGCAACAAAACACAGAGAACCACGGCGTGGCAGCCCGCGGGAGGCCCGGCATTGGCCCGCGGCTGCCCGCGGTTTCTCCGCGGGTGGCCTCCGCACGGGCAGTGCTGCCCCCGAGGACGGGAGCTTGCCGGAGAGCCGGCGCGAGGAGAAGTTCCTGGACCTGCAGGTGCCGATCCACGACTGCGGGACGCTGGAGGAGCCCTCGCGCTGCGGAGCAAGTCACGACGGGAGCTTCTCGCTATTTTCGGCCTCCGGGGGCCCTTTCCGGGCCTCGGGAGCGTCAAAGCACGATTCAGAAGGAAGAGCTGGCTCCGGGGAAGGGGCCGGGACCTCTGGGGGTCGACGTTGCGACACAAATCGCGAGTCGTAGGAGGAAGAGGTGCCCAGACCTCAAGACACAAACAGGGTATAAGCACAAACTGTTGGCGCTCCCTTTTGGGCGCTCCGCGCGGATCTCTTGGATCCGCGCTGCCCCCCCTCCTCCCCCCCCCCCCGGCGGCGCCTCTGGCGCCGCCCCTGGCGCGCTCCGCGCGCCACGGAGGGGGTCCAGCGCGGACCCAAGGAATCCGCGCGCAGCGCAAACAAATTATGTTTATGGCGTTTTTTTGTTTCATCTTCCAATACCCCTTATCCTTCGTTGTCCCATTCGTGGGCCTCCTGGGGGGCCCCCGTCGCCACCGCTGGATTCGCGCCGGAATTCTGGTCAGAGCGCGCTCCGGGAAAGGTCTGGGGAGTAGCGGTATCGGTGATTTGGGTTCCCCCAGGGAAGGTAATGCAGAATGATGACGATGATGATGATGATGATGATGATGATGATGATGATGATGATGATGATGATGATGCTGATGCTGATGCTGATGCTAATCATGATCATGATCATGATCATGATGATGATGCTGATGTTGATGATGATGCTGATGCTGATGCTGATGCTGATGCTGATGCTGATGATGATGATGATGATGATGATGATGATGACGATGATGGTGATGGTGCTGATGGTGCTGATGGTGCTGATGATGCTGATGATGATTAAGAGATGGCCAGGGGTCGTGTTCTCGCTGCGGAGCCCAGGATGATGATTGGAAAGCGGCCCCCCGTTTTACTCCCTCCCTCCCGCCCTCTTCGTGCGCGCCCTTGGGCAGTCGGCGGGCCAGACGGAGCCGAAGCGAAGTGGAAGCCGAAGATTCTGAAACTATGCTGTTAACCGCCCCCCCACACATCATTTTACTATATCCATCTTACATTACCGATACCACCAGTCGTTGTGGAGAGCCCTTGCGCAATGGCTGGATGATCCTCAAGATGCGGGTTAGAAAAGAGATGGTCCACTCCACAGTGCAGATAACTGCGAACACGGGAGCGCACCTGGTAGAGTTCTCTCTGCCCTGCAAAACCTCCACATACCCCAGGAGGCCCTGCGGAGACTGGTCCAGCCGGAGCCCCTGGACGGCGACAACCGGTGGCACTGCGAGGAGCTCGGCAGGAAGGTCGACGCACTGAAGGGCGTCGACGTCGTTGCCCTGCCCGGCCTGCTGTGCCTGCAGCTGCTGAGGCCCGTGCCGCCCCTGCCATGCTGAGCGCTGGGGGGCCCTTGAGCGGTGCAGCGTGTCCTGCCCCGGACGCAGCAATTCTACATTCATGTGTTGTCGGAGTTCCGTTCTAGATTTAGTACGCATCACGACGAGGAGTGCTTGCCAGTTTTCGGTCTCGTGGGGCACCTTGCCAGGCCACACGATAGTCGAAAACGCTGGGGAAACGATTATCCCGGCACGGGCCTTCCAACGTCCACGCTTGAAGCCGTTCGTGTTCAATATTGGAGCAAGTTTATTGTGTAGCCCCCGGGCCTCCACTATGATGGGCGATTTGCACGACCACTACCACACGTAGAAGGGGGAGGAGGAGGAGGAGGAGGAGGAGGAAGAATAATAATAACATTAATAAGAATCATGATAAGAATAATGATAATAGGCAGGATAATAATAATACGATCATAAGAATAATAATTGCAATAAGAAAAATTATAATCACAAGAATAATGATCAGACGAAGAAGAAGAGGAGACAGAGGAGGAGGAGGGAGGGCGAGGAGGAGGGGGAGGAGGAGGAGGAGGACCTCCCCATCCTGACTTCCCCCCCCGTCCTCTCGTAGTGGTGGTGGAAGATTGGCCCATACTGCCAGGGCAGGAGGGCAAGACTGGCACGGCCCGAGGTTTGTGTTCGACTTGACGACGATGCGGCGGCGCAAGCTCACGGAGGCCATCTCGATACCCCTTGAGATGGACCTGAGTTTCATGGCCCCCGTTGAGACTCGAGGAGCAGTGCACGGCACGAGCATCAACTCTCGGAGGTCCGCGCGGACGCCGTGGGCCCGCGGCCGGTGGCAGCAGCCCCGCAGCCCTTCTGCGGCGCGGCGGCGTCAGAAGCGCCGCCCAAGGCGGAGGGGAGGTCCAGCGCCAACCTCTGGGGGCGGCCAAAAGAAGGGGTGTCGTGACCAGGGGGGGGGGGATATCCTGGCTGTGACACTGCGAACCCCCCTCTTGGACTGATCGGCCTGTTTTCCACAGCTACCACCACCATATGTTGGAAGGGGAGGGGGTCCTCCTCCTCCTCCTCCTCCTCCTCCTCCTCCTCCTCCTCCTCCTCCACTTCCTCCTCCACTTCCTCCCCCCCTCCAACTTCTAGTGGTGGTGGTGGTGGAAAACAGGCCCACCATGGACGCCCGCCTCTTGGACGCTCCCGACGACCCACGAGATCCGCGCGGATGCCCGAAGGTTCGTGGCCGCTCCCATGCCTGCTCCCCCTGGACTGCCGCCGTCTACGAGCTCTCGGCGGTCTGCTGCCACAAGGGTACCGCGCACGGTGGCCACTACCACGCGCTCCTCCGGGACGCGCGCCGGGGCGTCACAGGGCCTCCCAAGCCAGGACCTCGATAACCAGGACTCTGAAACGTTCACCTGGGACCTCCTCCTCCTCCTCCTCCTCCTCCTCCTCCTCCTCCTCCTCCCCAAGGGGTGGACGGCCTCGAGTCCTGGTGTGCACGGCCAACCCGCACAGCAGGGGTGAGCTTGCATCCTTCCCCTCCGGCCCATCCTTGGCCTCTTTCGCTTGCCGCGCCCCGCTCGCAGAGTGTCGGCATGACCCGAGGCCCTTGCGTTATGATGCTGCAACCTACTCTAGCCTTGATCACCCGAAAGAATTTCGAGCGCCAGAACAAAGTTCAGAAATTCAAGGGTTTTCACGTGTCGGGCCCTGGGAGACACTCGCCCGACACTGTTTCGACACTCTTTTGATACTTTTTCGGGGTGCTCGAAATTATTTCTGGGATGCGATCCTTAAGTAGGATGGGAACAGCATAACCCTTGCGTCCTCATCTTGCGTCCTTGCTCTACGGGTTGGCCGGGTCGAAGTCCCCGTTTGGGGGGGGGCCTGCGCGTCTGGCTCGACGCGAACGATGCGCACGTGGCGGACCTGGGCCCGCAGCAGCTGGAGGCACTCTTCGCTCCGCGCCCGGGGCCGGCGCCGTCTGCCCAGACCTCCGCAGGAGTGGTCCCTTCCAATCTTGAGTTCAAGCAGCGGCGAAGCGTCCTGGCTCGCCTACAGTCCTACCGAGCAGTGTTCTAAGAACCTGTTATGGTTCCCACGAAATGTTCTTAGGACATTTCTGGCGGAGTCTGTCTTGTTCTAACACATCGGGATTATGTTCTAAGAACATTGTCTCTGTGCTTAGAACATGTTTGGGTTCTAAGAACATTTCGTGGTAGGACTATAGGAATGCCGGGACGGTCGGTCCCTGCTCAATAAGTCGGACCTATCCTTCTACAGGAGGAATAGATTTTAAATATAGTCTAGGGACGATCTCGCCTGTATTTTTGGACCATGTGGGGGTCTGTTCGACTATTTCAATTTTTTCTGACTAAATCCGCCTGTAGGGGGACTTGCACGACCTAGTTCCAATCCTGGCGTGGCTCTCCCCAGTTCCATGCCACTCGGGGGCCGCCGAGAGGGGGCTGATGCCCGGGGGGGGAGGTTCGATTTCGAGGGTCGAGCCTCTAGGTTTTCGGGCGCCTTCGTCGGCTCTCGGCAGTTTTCCTGCGTCGTGATGCTTCCCAGCAGCTGCGCCTCGCCGAGGGTGTTCTGGCCTGATCGCCCCGAACGGTCGCCGAGTTCGCCCAATAGCCAGATGCGCCATGGGGAAACGGGCCCTGAGGGACACAGGGAAGCCCCTGGGGTCCAGGATTAAGTCGGGCATGTCCCTCTACAGGAGGAATAATCAAACATAGGCCAAACATGGGGACGATATATTTGACTAATTTGAGCTATTTCTGATGATTTGATGACTTGGTTTTGCGTTTCTTCGAAAATCTGTTGTAGGAGGACATGCCCGACCGAAGTCCAGGACCCGTTTCTGTCAGGACCCGCTTCCCGCATGCTGAAGCAGGGCCAGGGACTTCGGATCTCGTGGCTCCCTCCTCCCGTTCCAGCATGCCCGTGGGCCTGGAGGGTTTGGTTACTCCGAAGGGCTTATGCGACCCGTCCTCCTCCTGCTCCTCCTCCCTCCTTCTCCTCCTCCTCCTCCTCCTCCTCCTCGTCCTCCTCCTCCTCCTCCTCCTCCTCCTCCTCCTCATCCTCCTCTCCTCCTCCTCCTCCTCCTCCTCCCTCTCCTCCTCCTCCTCCCTCCTCCTCCTCTCTCCTCCTCCTCCTCCCTCCTCCTCCCCCTCCCTCCTCCCTCCTCCTCCCCCTCCTCCTCCTCGGGTCGCCTGCGGGCCCCGGGGGACACCGTGCACAGGGGCCCCCGCGGGGCCCTGCGCCCGGGCCCGTAGGCCTCGCTTCTGTGCGATCCCCCCGCCTCTGGAGAGCGCCCCCTCGTTGTGGACGCCTCCGAGACCCGTCCTCCTCCTGCTCCTCCTCCCTCCTCCTCCTCCTCCTCCTCCTCCCTCCTCTCCTCCTCCCTCCTCCTCGTCCTCCTCCTCCCTCCTCCTCGTCCTCCCTCCTCCTCCCCCTCCTCCTCCTCCCTCCTCCTCCTCCTCCCTCCTCCCTCCTCCTCCTCGAGAGCGCACCCTCGTTGTGGACGCCTCCAAGACGCTGGTGGGGCCCGTGTTCGAGCCCCGGTCGGGATCCCGCGCAAAGGTCAAGTCGGGCCTGTCCCTCGACAGGGGGAATATTCCAAGATAGTGACACAAATAGTCTAGGAACGATGTTTTCACTATATTTGGCTGCTTTTCTGTATTTTCGATTCTGGTATATTTTTCGTCCAGAAAAACCATGTAGGAGGACATGCCCGACCTAACGCAAAGGCGGGGTGCGCCCCGGGAGGTGTGTGCGTTCGATCGGCTCGTGTATCCAGACTTGATCGCGTCGCAAAACAAATCAGGACGGGAGGTCTTTGGCCAATTTCGGCCTCGGGGGGCCTTCGCCGGGCCTCGGGACCATCAAAGGACGGCTCGGGATGAAAATCTGGTCCTGGGGAAAAGGTCGGGACTGCCAGGGACTCCGTATTGAGATATTCAGGACGTCGCATGTTTGGGCACCGAACCCCTCAAGGTAGATGCCCCCCAGCCACCGGCAGCTCTCGATCGTTGCCGGTGGGTGGTGCGTGCGGGGGACTCTTGTTTGCGGCAGGGCTGTGCACCAACGGATCTGGATCGAACTCATGCCCCCCCTCAGGGTCACCCCCTTTTTGGTGGATCCCGACCAGGGCCATCAAAAAGTGGTCCAGGACGTAAGGCCGCACTCGGGGAGTCGGGAGGTCTGGGGCCGCGAGGTGAGTAGTGAGACCGCGACGTCGGATGTCCGAGCAGATCAGGAGTCGAAGCTCCGATTTCTGGTCAGCGCACATCTCTGGCTTCCTCCGACGCATACTTCCTGCTCTACCGTCGACGTGATCTGAGGGCTCCGGAGGTTGCCGACGAGAGCGTGCCGGAGCCTCACCGGTCGGAGCTCCTGCAGGAGAATGTTGACCGGGAGGCGCTGCAGAGAGCGTACAAAGTCCACAGGGAGCTACTGGAGGTCACAGGGCTCGACCCAAACAGTGCTTTGGCGACTTCGTGGGCCGCTGTCGTGTCGAGTACGTTCTGCAGCGGAGGCGGGACGAAGACAGAACCAGAAAGAGCGAGCACACGGCGAAGACGGAAACCACCGTTTGGGTCGAGCCCTGGAGGTGAGAGTCCACGCGCCCACCGCTGCCAAGGTGATCCTGAGAAGGTACCTGGCTCAGGAGCTGCGGGGCCTGCTCAGCGAGGAGGAGGAGGAGCTCGGCTGACTGAAGCCCAAGGGGTTACCTGGCCGCGAGGGCGCCCCGGGGGTCAGCGAGGTCCTCCTGGTCGGGGGTGGCACCCGGGAGGATCTCCTTCTGTCCTGGGCCCCCGACTGGCCACCGGCCTCGCACGCGGGGCTCAATTCCCTCGGGCCGTCCTCGGGACCCCGCCACCGTGCGCCAGTTCGCAAAGGAACCCCCTGGAGGTCTGGACCCCTTCCCCGGGACAGAGCTTTCGCCCCGGAAATCGGCTCGGGATGGAGAACTCCAGATTCTAGGCCCCCTGGATAGGGTCGGAGTAGATGGGGTCGGAGGATCGCGCCGCATCATCGACGATGCGGCTCGATGCGGAGCCCGATTTTCTCCACGCCGACGCCGCCGGTGCGTCGCCGACGTCGGCGATGCATCGACGATGCATCGCCGATGCATTGGCGATGCGACGCGATCCTCCGACCACATCTACTCGGACCCCATCCAGGAGTCCTCTATAGATGCCGCGGTCCTATAGGGCCCGGCGGGGGGGGGCCCCAGAGGCCGGGAAGTTGCCGCGCCGTCACCGTCGCAGTCGTGTCAAGGCGTGGGGGGGAAGCGGCGGCGCGCCGAGGGGGGGGGGGGGAGCGTGAGGGGCGGGGGGGCATGCCCTGGTCAGAGCCCCGCCCAGCCTGCGGAGAAGCCTGTTGTGGCCGCGCCGGAGGGGAGGCGCAGGAGGCCTCTCGGAAGGGCGCCTCCTCCGCCGGGCAGGATCGCAGACGTGGATCAAGGAGGGGCGCGGGGCATCGGGGGCGGCAAAGAGGGGGGTGGTGACCAGGGGGGGGTGGATTTCAAGGCGTGGGCCACAGTAGTTCCCCAGATTTTCTGGCGCCGCTTCCTATTTCACTGCGTCCCTGGCCCCCCCTTGGGCCGCGCACTTGCCGCCGGCCATGTTTTGCATCCCCCCCCCTCTTGGACGCCCCTCTCTTGGCCGCCCCCGAGAGCGGCGACGGGCCCCGCTTCCATGGGAAACCGCGAACTGCTGCCGCCGAGCGAGGCGGCACCGGCCGCATCTCGGGGGCGGGGCACCTCTCCCCCGATCCACGGACTTGGCGACCGCGCGCCAGATCCTTGGCTCGCTAGTCCACGCTTGCGCGCCCCTGGTTCGGAGAAGGCCCGCCCGCTCCGCCTCGGGCCCCCCTGGGCTTTTTGAAGTCGGGCATGTCCCTCTGCAGGAGGAGAGGCCAAAAGCGGTCCCAGAATAACGTCGGGGGAAGAGTTTTGGGCCTGCTTTGATTGGCTACGCGTATCTTCTGACTCCGTTTTTATTTTTCGTCCAAAATCCGCCTCCAGGAGGACACGAGGAGGAGGAGGGGGAGGAAGGGGAGGAGGAGGGGGAGGAAGGGGAGGAGGAGGGGAAGGAGGAGGAGGAGGAGGAACGCACGACCCAGCCCTGGGCGCGCCGCCGCGGGCTGTCAGTGGGGCCCCCCGCGGGCTTTCCCCGAAACGGCCTCTGAAAAGAGGCGGCCGCCACGGCGCGCGAGCCCCAGAGCGCGCTGCTGAGCGTCCGCGGGCTGCTGACCGTCGCGGAGCTGCGCCGGAGAGCGGCGATCGCGCGCGCACCCCGTGCTCGGGGCTCGCTTCGATGCCCTCGCTTCGGCCTCGACTGCGATGGCTTCCGAATCCGAGCCGAGCCGACCTGGGACCCCGCTTTGGGCTCCGGCTTCTCGTTGGAGGCCGCATCCCAGCTTGCCGATGTCTGCCGATTCCACTTTTCCCGACTTGGCTGCCGATTTCCGCCGATCCGATTCATGTCGACCGCCGATCTGGCTTATCGATTCGATTGTGTGCGCTCTTGCATGCTCCTCCTGATCCACGTACTCCGCCCTGGTCGCTATCCTCCCTCCCCTCCGCCTCCCTCTGCCAATGCGTCTCCACCCCCCTCTGTCTCGTACTCCTCCTCATGCTCCAGCCTCGGCCCCGTTTTTTTCACCATGTGGCTCGCGCATCCGCGCCGCGCGCGCATTCGTCCTCAAAGGTTGCAGCAGCCCCACGGATGGAGGGCAGGCGGTTCTCAAAATGTGGTTCTCGCCTTAGCACCGCGCGCATTCGTTCTAAGTTGTGGCAAAGGTGTCAAGGAGGGGAGACGGACGGTTTCCAGCATGTGGTTCTCGCCTGAGCGCCGCGCACATTCGTCTCGAAGTTCGCAAGATTGTCAATGTGCAGGGGGGTCCTGCTCAGCATGTGGCTCTCGCCTCAGCGCAGCGCACATTCGGTTCAACAGTCCGCAGCAGAGTCAAGGACTCGCATGGTCGAAATCGCAGGAACAGTGTTCCCTCACAGTTTCGGACTGTCAGGACGCAGCCTGATCGCTGATTCGCAATGTTGAAGTCCAGGAGCGGCGGCCTGGTATTAGTTAGTTATGTCAGGGGGAAACAGTTACGTTGGCCACTGGCGATGAAGATCACCAGAGCAGCGTTTTGGCACGAGTGGGAATTCTCAGACGGTCGTCTTCTAATGAGCCATTTCCCGCAATGAAGGTACATCCGGTCAATGACCGACGAAGAGGGAATTTGAAAGGAGGGTTCAGTACAACAACATCGTTGGTTTGTCTTGGGTTTACGCTGGGCCTCCTCCTCCACTTCCTTCCCCTCCTTCGCCCTCTCAGTCTCCTCCTAGGTCTGATCGTTCTCCTCCTCCTCCTCCTTCCTATTCTCTTTCCCCTCCTCCTCCTCCTCCTCCTCCTCCTCCTCCTCCTCCTCCTCCTCCTCCTCCTCCTTCCTCTTCTTTTCCCCCTCCTCTTCCTCATCCTCGCGCCAGTCGTTTCCATTCCATATCGTCTCACTCTCCCTCCCCCCCCTCCCTCAACCGCCTCCCCTCGTCCCCTCCCCCCACACAACGGTTCCGAGGGGAACACTTGGGTGCAGGGGCGGGGCGGGGGCGGAAGCGGACTCTGACAACGCACGATGGAACCAAGCAGATGTCGCAAGAGAACTGGCACCGTTGCGTGCGGCGGGGCCGCTCCCACCCCCCGTGTGAGCGACGGAAGAACGTGGAATCGATTGTGCCGACATTCGTGGACGAGTATCCCGCGTGAGGTCGCGCGTGAGCGCCCACTTCTCCGCGTGGTGTGCCACACCTGGTAGCCCGCTCAAGCCGCGGCGTCAGGCCACGATGTTTGTTCGCGCAGATCGTGTGTAGCCAGGGGCCCAGAGAAGGGGAACCGGGCAGTGACAGTGATCTGGGCCCAGAGCCCGAAGCCGGAATCACTAGACCATGTCTGCCGTAGCTGGTGTTTTTGTTCGAGTGACGGCAGCTCCGTTTAGTGGAATGGGGCGGGGGGCGGGGTGGCCGTCCCCCAGTGCACCTCACTAAACCAGGTCTCACTAAACTCGAGGCCTCCTAGATGGAAAGTGCAGCAAACCCAGGAACTCCAGAGCAAGCTTCCGGACTTCTACCGAACAAACCCCTGGACTTCTACAGAACAAACCCCCGAACTTTTACAGAACCCCCTAGATGGGGTCCGGGTAGATGGGGTCGACAGGTCGCGCCGCATCGCCAATGCATCGCCGACGTGTCGCCGATGCATTCGCGACGTCGGCGCTGCATGGGCAGCATCGGCGTGGAGAAGAGTTGGGCTCCGCATCGGCGACGCATCGGCGACGCATCGGCGAGGTAGCGCGACCCTCCGGCCCCATCCACTCGGACCCCGTCTGGGAGGCCTACGGAGAAACCCAGGCCTTCCGTATACGCCCGAGGGAGGCCCGTTGTCTCCCCGCCGCCCAGGTGAGCGCCTTCATGGCGGAGGCGGAGCGCGGCGGCGACCGCTGGCCCTTCGCCATGGGCCCGAGCCTCAGCGGAGGCGGGGCCCCGCTGGCGCGCCTCCGCGAGCTCGACGCGTGCACCGGGGAGGTGCGGGCGCCCCTTGAGGAGGAGAGGCTCCTCAAGGACGGGCCGGGGACTCGCAGGAAGGGGCGGGGGGGAGGGAGAGAGGGCGTGCCTGCGACACAGAAGGAAACAGTTCTTCTGGTCGCACCACTCATCGAGTATGGACGAACGACGATATCGTCGGCCGCATCTGACATTTTGTGGGGTTTGTCCGGTCGCATGTATGATCGAATGCGGACGATGGGCGACGGCGACAACGACAAATCGACGATGACGTCGCCGACGGGGGGGAGGGAGAGAGGACGCGGAGGCACCAGGGAGGACCCAGGCCTCCGACGAGCTGGCCGCTTCCTCTTGCCATCGGGAGGGCGAGGAGGTGCCGGGGAGAGCCCAGGCCTCCGAGGAGCTGACTGCTTCCGAGCCGGGCGTGCCTCGATTTCGGCCTGTGGGGCCTGCTGTGGGGCCCCGGAGCCCTCAAAAACACGGATCCAAGTAGTATTAAGTCGGGCCTGTCCCTCCACAGCAGGAATATTCGAGAATAGTTAAAAAATAGTATGGGGACGTTATTTTACACTGTTGATTCTTTCTGCGTAATTGTTGGCTGTTTTCATCTGTTCCTCCGAAGCCCGCCTGTAGGGGGACATGCCCGACCTACAGGTAGTAAAATTGGCCCGGGGGAAGGGGTCGGAACGTGTGTGGGGCCGCGCACTGGGAAAGTCAAGACGTCGGATCTCTGGGGAGGGAGAACTATGCGTAAGTCGGGCGTGTTCTTCTACAGGAGGAATATTCAAAAGTAGTGAAACAAATCTTGGGACGATGGTTCTAGTATTTTTGATCAGTATATCTTTTGACCACTTTTCATTTTTCGTCCAAAATCGGCCTGTAGGGAAACACGCCCAACCTAAAACTAGGCGGGACGAGGGTGGACGAGGAGGGGCGAGGAGGATGAGGAGGGGCGAGGAGGGCTAGGAGGGGTGGGGATTGGATTGTACCGCACCTGGATTATATGGTGCCAGTTAAATCTCGCGGTGCGGCCGACCGGGAAACGGGGCACGCCTCGGGGGAACGGGGAACAGGGAACGCCCAAGCATCCCGTCTCCCACCAGTCTGGAGGAAAGGGCCGAGGTTAGATCAGGGCCCCAGTGGAGGGTTACTCCGAAGGGCTTAGGCGAAACATCCTCCTCGTCTTTCTACTCCTCCTCCTCCTCCTCCTCCTCCTCCTCCTTCTCCTCCATCCTCCTCCTCCTCCTCCTCCTCCTCCTCCTCCTCCTCCTCTTCCTCCATCTCCTCCTCCTCCTCCTTCTCCCTCCTCCTCCTCCTCCTCGTCCTCCTCCTCCTCCTCCTCCTCCTCCTCCCCTTCCCCCTCCACCTCCTCCTCCTCGGGTCGCCTACGGCCTCGTGGGAATCCGTGCAGCCAGGAGGGGACGGGGAGGGAGGACGTGACGAGGAGGGATGAGGATTACCAAGGTTGCTGTACAGTGGAGGCCCATGCCGAGAAACACCTTGCTTGCCTCCAGGGTGCCCTGGGTATCTTGCGTTTCGATGGTTTTGCGATGGAAAGTGTGACGTTCCCACACCAAAATTCAATGGGCGTCCTGGGGGCTCAGGGTTGGGTTTCTTATGGAAGGTTTCTTGTGGTCTGGCCTCCACTGTAAAGGCTTAGATTGGGCGGGTCTCCTCAGAAGGCTCGGAATTCGCCTGGCCTTCTGGGAAGGTTTCTGAGGGCCTTCTCCTTCTCACATCCCCTCGCTCGCCGCCGAATAAAGTATAGGATCGAGGTCAGCCACGTGCAGAGGCGGGTAGGGGAGGGGGGAAGGCTTCCTAGAACACCCTGCTTCTTGGAGGGCGCCGGCCTTACCTGTAGATGTAGTGCCCGCGCCGCCAACATCGGCGACGTATACGAAGGGGGGGTTAAGAAGGAACTCCTTTCGTTGGGGAGGGACTCCGTGTTCCTTAATTGTTTCGCAGTTTGCCTCACGTTTTCCTCAGGTTCTCGATGGGGAATTGAAGTTCGACTTCTGGAAGAAAGGGGCCTCGTTCCTCCTTTCGGGTTCCTTGGGTCAGCGCCCCGGCTGTACAGGACCGGGGAGGCACGCGGAGCTCGCACGAGGAGGGGCGGGGAGGGGCGATCACCCTGGGGCCCTCCCCGGCGGACGAGCTCTTCCTCCCGAGCCGCTGTCTGACCTCCCCGGGGCCCGTGAAGGGCCCCAGGGGAAGCCCAGAGCAGCGAGAAACCTCGGGACCTCCTGTTGCTCCCAACGTACTTGAGGACCACATCCAAGGAATAACTTCGAGCACCCAGGAAAGTATCGAAGCAGCGTCGGACGAGTATCGCCTCCCAGGGCCTGGCACGTGAAAGCCCGCCAGTTTCGTTACGTTCTTGGTGCTCGAAATTCTTTCTGGTGGTCAAGGCTAAAGTAGGCAGGAGCATCATAGCTCGGGACCCGTTTCACTCAGAACCTGCTTCCCCCATGGTGGTCCACTTGGCTGGCCCCCTCGCGCGAGAGCACCCATGGCGGAGCGCACGGGGGGGTACAGTCGGGGCGCTGAAGAAGGAGCCCTTTTCGTTTGGGAGGGGCTCGGTGTTCCTTAGGTGATCGTTTCTGTTATTCCTTGTTTTTTCCGATCGGCGCGGGCCCCCAAATCCCCCTCCGCCCCCCCCCCCTTGCAGTAGATCTTGGCTGTTTGGGGCGCCTGTTTCGAGCAGGTGGGGTCCCTCCGCCGCAGGATGCGCTGCTGCAAACAGAAAACCTAAGCAGAGGTCCAGAGCCAGGCCCCCCCCTCCCCCCCTCCCTTCCGCCCAATGTCGAAACGCCGAAAAGAAAACGCTCACTAGCTGTTTTGCAGTTTGCTTCAGATTTTCCCCTGGCTCTCGATGGGAAGTCGAAGTTGAACTCCTGGAAAGAGAGAATGGGGCCTCGTCCCTTCTGTAACTCGGGTTCCTGAGGTCGACGCCCCGACTGTATGGGGGAGGAGCGGAGGCGTCCCCAAATGGCTTAGGCGGCTCGTCCTTCTCCTCTCTCCTCCTCCTCCTCCTCCTCCTCCTCCTCCTCCTCCTCCTCTCCTCTCCTCCTCCTCCTCCTCCTCCCTGCTCCTCTCCTCCTCCACCTCCTCCTTCTCCTCCTCTTCCATATCCTCCACCTCCTCCTCCTCCTCCCTCCTCCTCCTCCACCTCCTCCCACCTCCTCCTCCTCCGCCATCTCCTCCTCCTCCCCTCCACCTCCTCCACCTCCTCCTCCTCCACCTCCTCCTTCTCTTTCTCGGGTCGCCTACGGCCCCGAGGGGACAGCGTCCAGGGAGGAGAGGAGGCCGCCCCGAGCAAGAGACTGCCTCCCGCCGGCGACAAAAAAACACAGGACCAGACAGCAGGACAGCGGACAGCAGGAGCGGCGGGCGGGCGGGGTCCCCGGGGCGGGGGAGCCACGAGAGGGCCTCCGGCCGCCTCCCCCCTCCCCCGGGCCTCGTGGGCCTTCGGCCGGGGCGGCCCCCCCGGAGCGGGGGGTTGGAGGGTTTCTCCGCAGGGCTTAGGCGGCCCGTCCTGCTCCTCCTCCTCCTGCTCCTCCTCCCTCTCCTCCTCGTCCTCCCCCTCCTCCTCCTCCTCCTCCTCCCCCTCCTCCTCCTCCTCCTCCTCCTCCTCTTCTCCTCCTGCTCCTCTTCTTCTTCTCCTTCTCTTCTTCTTCCTCAGGCAAGAGAGTCGATGTCTATACTCGGGGATGCGGCGAGAAAGAGCAGGACGGAGGCGGCGGCGGCGAGGACCCCCCAGACCGCGAGCCACGCAGAGAGGGCAGCCCTGAGCCCACGCCCCCCCCCCCCCCCCAGAGGGGGGGCGCCGGAGAGGCAGAGAGCAGAGAAGGAGGGCCCGCAGGGGGGAAAGCTTGGGCTAAGGGCGCCCTAGACGACACCGGCCCACGAGGGCCGACCGAGGGCCGGGCACCCAGCGATTCGAGCCGAGACCAGCAGCCGCATCCATCCACAGGGCTCCAGCACGTCGCGGGCTCACACTGTACCTCACACAGGGGATCACGCAGGTGAGTACAGAAGGCTGCATGCAGGGTCGTTGTGCAACATGCGGCGCGCTCTCATGTCGCCTCACTGCTGAACTGGGTACCCCGCTGCTCTAAGTGCTCAGTTGGCCCGGGTCCCTCCAGCTGACCGGAGATGTTCCAAGTGCCAGCTTGAGGATGTTCCCTCCTATCCTCGCGCCGCCTCCCCCCCCTACCCGGTTTCCCCGAGGGCTGTAAGCGACCCGAGGAGGAGGAGGAGGAGGAGGAGGAGGAGGAGGATGAGGAGGAGGAGGAGGCGGCGGAGGAGGAAACGGTCCCGCCGGGCGAGGAGGCACTTGCCGCATTTTGGGGAGTGCACCTCCCCCGATCCATGGATTTGGCGACCGCGCGCCACATCCATGGATCGCTAATCCATGTTTGCGCGCCCCCGAAGCTTAACTCTCCAAGACTCCCTCGCGTCGTGACAGAATTCACGACGGGAAGCTTTTGCTGATCGTTCCTTGCCGGGGTCGTCCAAAAACGGCTGAGGAGGAAAGCGCGGTTCCGGGGAAGGGGTCGAGACCTCTAAGAGTCGACGTTTTAACAAAAATCATGACGTCGGGGGTTTGAAAGTCGTGTGAGGGCGAAAGGTTGTTTAGAAGCACCCTGCTTTCTTAGGAGGCGCGGGCCGTATCTGTAGACGTATGGCCCGCGCCTTCTAAGAAGCAGCCTCCTTCTAAGAAGCCTCCCCCCCTCCCCCTGCCCCTCTCTGCGAGCCGCAAAGGTTGTTCTCGCCTGAGGGGCAGGCCCATCGGTCACCAGGGGGGGGGGAGCGGGTTCCGAGGGAAGCGGGTCCTGGTCTTGCTGCTCCTGGAGGGGGCACGCCCTTGCGCGCCCCCCTGCGCGCGAGCCGCTCCCTAATGCCTGCGGCGCATGCGCTCCAGAGGTCCCGCTCGCGCCCCGTGCTGCCACTGCACCTTTTCCCAGTTTCTCGCGTGCGCCGATGCTCCTCGTCGGCCTCCCTCCCCCTTCCCTCCTCCTTGCCGAGGACGTGCTTGGCCCGCCGGGCGCGCCAGCGAGGTCGCTGCTGCTCGAGGTGCGCTCCCAGGGGGAGGACTTCGAGGCCTGGGACCCCGACGGGCACCTGGTCGTCGCGTGCCGATGGGACCCCAGGAAGGCCTCGTGGGGCCAGGCAACTCTGCCGCCCCTCCTCCTCCACTCATCCTGCCTCCTCTTGCTGCCTCCCTCCTCCTCTTCCTCCTCCTCCTCCTCCTTCTCCGCCTCCTGCTCCCCTCCTCCTCCCCCTCCCCCTCCTCCTCCGCCTCCTCCTCTTCCTCCGTCTTCCTTCTCCTCAGTCTTCCTCCTCATCCCTCCTTGCGCCTCCGCCTTCTTTTCGCCTCCGCCCTCATCCTTTGTTCTCCCCATCATCCCTCCTCCTTCTCCCTGTTCCTCCTCCTGCCCTGCCTCGTCCTCCTCCTCCTCCTCCGCCTATCGTTCTCCTCCTCCTCCTTCTCGTCCTCTTCCATCCTGTCCCTGCCTCCGCCAGCCCCCGTCCACCTCTTTCCTAGTTTTTCGCATTCACCCTCCCCCTCTCTCATCCGTTTCTCCTTCTTATCCCACTCCTCTTCCTTCTCCGACATCGTCTTCCACGCACATATATATATATATATATATATATATGCAAATGCGAAGAACTCCTTCCTGTCGCGCCCCGTGACGGGTCGATATGGCGGACCCGGTGTTGCGCGTGAGACTTCAGGGCGGGCCGTTTTTTTCAAAGTTGGTTCTCGCCCCAGCGCCTCGCACAATTTCGCTGATGGAGGGCGGGTGATTTTCAAAATATGGTTCTCACTTGAGCGCCGCGCACCTTCGAATTGAACTGAGTGCGAGAGCTTCAGTGATGGAGGGCGGGCCGTTTTCAACATGTGGCTCTCGCCTTAGCGCCACGCGCATTCGTTTTAAAAGGCCTTATGAGTTTTACGGATGGATGGCGGTTCCTTTTCAACATGTGGTTCTCGCTCTAGCACCGCGCGCATGTATTGTGACAGTTTGCCGCTTCTTCGAGGATTCTTATGCTTGACATCCCAGAAGTAGTGTTTGGGCCTCGATTTAGGGTCGTCAGGTCGCGGCCGTCACGTTGAATCACAGCTTCGAAGTCCCACCAATGGTGTTCTGGCACGATTCAGGACCGGCAGGTCACAGCAGTACTGTATATTCACGGACATGCTTTTGGCCATGATCTGCACCCCCCCACACTCGGACGCCTCCCTCTCGGCCGCCCCCGAGGCTTCGTCCAGGCCTGGACCATTTCCCGGGGACCGGCCCTGCCTCCCGAGCCGTTTTCTCGCTCGCGGCCCCGAGGCCCGCCCAGGGCCCCCGCAGTGGCCGAGGAGGTCGTGGGCAGAAGCGTCCGTCGTGTTCTGCTCCCGGAAGGGGCGGAGGCCCAGGGTTCTCTTCTAGCTGTTCCCGCCGCGGCCTCGACTTGAGGTGAAACGGCGAACGCAATCTGCGTGAAATAGCGAGGTCGAGGTGGGCCGGCGAAAGCAGATGCGAGGACGTCCTGCGCGAGACCCTGATAAGGGACATTTCGATCGATAAAGCACGAGGTAAAGCAAGCATTTGCGTTGCGGAGGTCTCGAGCGAAACGCTTGGTTTGCATAATTTGTTGAGAATGTCCCAGTCGAAACGTTTGTTCTGTGCTTTAGATCCTTCCTCTTCCTCTCCTGGCGACCAGGATTCAGAGGATGTCTCAGGTGAAATACTTGCTTACACGCGTCCAGGTCTTGAGGATGTCTCGAGCGAGATGCTTGGTTTCAAGCCTCCAGGTTGCCCAGGCAGATGTCTAACATCAGGATTGTTGAGTATGTCTCGAGCTAGACGCTTGTTTTCACGCGTCCAGGTCGTCCAGGCGGATGTCCATCATGAGGATTTGTTGAGGATGTCTCGAGAGAGAGAGAGAGACACTGTCGAGGATGCGTTGAGCGCGACGCTTGTTTTCACGTGTCCAGGACGCCCAGGCGGATGTCCAACATGAGGATTTGTTGAGGCTGTCTCGAGCGAGACGCTTGCTTCACGTACCCAGGTCGCCCAGGCGGATTTCTAGCATGAGAATGTGTCGAGGATGTGTTGAGCAAAACGCTTGTTTTCAGTGTGCAGGTCGCCCAGGCGAATGTCGAACATGAGGATGTGTTGCGGATGTGTTGAGCGAGACGCTTGCTTTCACGTGTCCAGGTCGCTCAGCAGATGTCTAGCATGAGGAGGTGTTGAGAGCGTCTCGAGCGAGAAGCTTGGTTTCACGTGTCCAGGTCGCCCAAGCAGTTGTCTAGCATGATAATTTGTTGAGGGTAGTTCGAGAGACACGCTTATTTTCACATGTCCAGGTCGTCCAGGCGGATGCCTAGCATAAGGATGTGTTGAGAAGGTCTCGAGCGAAACGCTTGTTTTCAGTGTGCAGGTCGCCCAGGCGAATGTCGAACATGAGGATGTGTTGCGGATGTGTTGAGACAGACGCTTGCTTTCACGTGTCCAGGTCAACCAGGCGGATGGCTAGCATGAGGGTGTGTTGAGGACGTGTTGACCGCAATTCTTGTTTGTACGTGCCCAGGTCGCCCAGGCAGATGTCTAACATGAAGATGTTCGGAGGATGTCTCGAGGGAACCGCTCGTTTTCGCGTGTCCAGGTCGCCCGGGCGAATGTCGAACATAAGGATGTGTTGCGGATGGTTTGAGCGAGACGCTTGCTTTCACATGTCCAGGTCGCTCAGGCAGATGTCTAGCATGAAGAGGTGTTGAGAACGTCTCGAGCAAGACGCTTGATTTCACGTGTCCACGTCGCCCAGGCGGATGTCTGACGTGAGGGTTTGTTGAGAAGGTCTCGAGCGAAACGCGTTTCGCAGTAGAGTGCGTCGCAGTCAAACCCCGCCCGTCCGTGGGGCGTCCCCTGGCGCCCTGGCGCAACCTCTGTCGCGTCCCTTGCGACGTTCAGGCGTGACGTGCCTGGGCACGTCCCTTAGCACGCCATTCGGCGTGGCACGTTCCCTGGCTCGTCCTCCGTCGCGTGTCCCTGCTCGTCCCCGGGCGTGTCCCCTGTCCGTTCCGTGGCGGGCCCCTTGCAACGACCCTTGGCATGACGTCCTCTGGCCGCCTCATGGCGCGCGCTTTAGCACGTCCCGTGGCACATCCATGACACGTCCAGTGCACGTCCCCTGACACGTCCCCTGGCGAATCCCCTGGCGCATCCCCTATTGCGCCCATGGCGCATCCTGTGGCGCGTCCGTGAGCCTGTGCCCCGTGTCGTGGCGTTCCTTTTCGGAGTTGAGTTGGATTTTGAGGTCGAGTTGATTGAACGTCCTGCACGTTTCCACTTCAAATAGCTGTGGGGCGGCCACTAGGTACTCAGGCTGCTCGAGCTTGAGATCCAGATCTGTTCGGCCAGGACTCGAATGTCAAGGAGGACTCGATCCACAACGCTATAGAGCACAATCGCGGCATGGCACATCGCAGTTCAGCACGGCGCAGCACAGCACAGCCCTTGGCACGGTACATCAAGATCGATACTCTCAGCATTGCAATTGCCCGTCGCCCAATCAGGTGTCTTGCAAACGCTGCCATGCCTTACATGTCTGCATTCCTTTCCGGGTTCTTGGGTCGATCATGTTTTTCCACGGCGCGAACGGGCTTTACGGTAATTAGGTTCGCGTCGTGCCACCGGCGGCGACCCCGCCGCGGGCGTTCAAGGTTGATCGCCGCCAGTGCCCCAGCATCGGCCCACATGAACTGATCGGGCGATCGAGAAGCCTCCGATCGTTCGAGGTTGAAGGATCCACGCGCTGTCAGAAACCACCGCCGGGGTCGTCACGACACGAACCTGCCGTACAGTCAAGACGCTGAAACAAGGAACAGTCTGGGTTCGGAGGGGGCTCCAGTGCTGCTCCTCCTGCCCTCCTGGGGCACGGAGGCGCTTACGGGGCCAAGAAGGGGCCTCGTTCCTTATCTAGCGCTCCGTCTGTCAGCGGCCCGACTGTACCACCCACCCCCCAGACGCGCAGGGCTCAGGAGGGAAAGAAACACACAGGCACAATGAATCGTCGATCCCCCCAGAAAATATGGGAACATATGGGCATTGGGCGGGAAGACGAAAACCCAGAACAGCTTGGAAAATACGGGGACTCTTGTCATTTGTGTGCTCTTTATTCGTGTCTTTGGGCCCCATCGAAGGGCGGCATCTCCCTGGCCTCGGGCGACGTCGCCGCCCTGCGGCTCCCCCCGCGGCGCCCCGGCGAAACCGCCGCGGGCACCAGCGCGGCCGGCGGCGGCGGCGAGGCGCCGCCGCGCGAGGGCCCCGCGGCGGCCGAGGGCGCGGCGGCGGCCGAGGCCGGCGGCGGCGGCGAAGCGCCCCGGCTCGCCGATAGCCCCACCAGACGATGTTCGAAGAGCCTTTGGTCACCAGCCTCGAACGCATCCCTATCCTTCAGATTGACACGTCGAAAGGCGATGACGATCTCAGGGATGCGGCAGAGGCCGGCGGCAGCGGCGAAGCGTCCCAGCTCGCCGACAGCCCCACCAGACAATCGGGGGCGGCAAAGAGGGGGGTGATGATTTGTGGGGGGGGGATTTCGTGGCGCGGGCCATGATTTTTCCTCTGATTTCACGGCGCCTCTTCTTCCTCTTTCATTACGTCCCAGGCCCCCCCCGCTGGGCCGCGCACATGCCGCCAGTCATGATTTGCACCCCCCCCTCTTGGACACCCTCCTCTGGGCCGCTCCCGAAACAATGTTCTAAGAACCTTTTGTGGGTTCCACGAAATGTTCTCAGAAAATTGCTGGCGGAGCCTGTCTTTTTTATCACGTCGGGTTTAGGTTTTCAGAACATTGTTTTCGTTCTTGGAACATTTTTGTGGTTCCAAGAACATCTTGTGGTATGACTATAGGACTGCCGGGACGGTCGGTCCATGCTCAAAGAGGCTGGCGGCGGCGGCGAGGGCGCGTCGCCGCGCGGGCGGGGGGCCGCGGACAGGATCGGAGGCTGCCAGAAGGGCTCGTTGGGCAGCGTCGGTGTCCCTGGGCTCGAGGTCCCTCCCGCCCGAGCCTGGGGCACGCACAGCCTGACCACGAGGCGCCCCAGCAGCCGTCGGAGGCACCCTTCTGGAGCCACATCTCCTCGCCGTCCTCGGCAGGACGCGATGCGTCACATCGGCGGCGAGCTCGGGGGGGGAGCGAAGGGGGGCGGCCCCCAGGCCTTCTCTCTAGGCCTCCTAGACGGGGTCCGAGCAGATGGATTCGAAGGATCGCGCCGCATCGACGATACATCGGCGATGCGGGTCGATGTGGAGTTAGATTTTCTCCACGCTGGCGTCGCCGATGCATCGCCGATGTCGCCGATGCATCAGCGATGTATCGCCGATGTATCGGCGATACGGCGCGATCCTCCGACCCCATTCACTCCGACCCCATCTGGGAGGCCTCTATTCTCAGGAATGTTCTAGGCATTCCTCGAAGACGCGGAGAAAGCCTCTTCTCAGGAGGCCGGAGACCCCCTCTGAGAGGCCCCGCGGCCTGCAGAGAAGGCATCGGCCTTCTCACTTCCCCCGTGCGCTCGCCGCCGACCACAGTCAAGCTAGGCCCCCCAGATGAAGGAGCGCCAGGAGGACGTACACGGACATGACTCTCCACGTTGGTGTCGAGAGTACGCATTGCGCGGACGTGCGTGACACGCGGCCGGACACGCGGATTGGGGGGCCGTGGTCATGTGCGTGGTTTGGCGCATGCGTCCTGTGTGGGCCCCCGTACAGTCGCCCAGCAACCCATGCCATCGACGATGCCCGGAGTAGTAGTAGTAGTAGTACTAGTACTAGTAATAGTAGTAGTAGTAGTAGTAGTAGTAGTAGCAGCAGTAGTAGTAGTAGTAGTAGTAGTAGTAGCAGGAGTAGGGAAGACACTATGTAACAACACTACGTGGAAGCACAACGTAGAAGAAGTAGGATGTGCAGGAGTTGTAGGAGTAGTCGTAGGAGTAGTCGTAGGAGTAGTCGTAGGAGTAGTCGTAGTAGTAGTAGTAGTAGTCGTAGTAGCAGTAGTAGTAGTAGTAGTAGTAGTACTAGTAGTACTAGTAGTAGTAGTAGTAGTAGTAGTAGTAGTAGTAGTAGTAGTAGTAGTAGCAGGAGTAGGGCAAACACTATGTAACAACACTACGTGGAAGCACAACGTAGAAGAAGTAGGAGGTGCAGGAGTTGTAGGAGTAGTCGTAGGAGTAGTCGTAGGAGTAGTCGTAGTAGTAGTAGTAGTAGTCGTAGTAGTAGTAGTAGTAGTAGTAGTAGTAGTAGTAGAAGTAGTCTTCGTAGCAGTAGTAGTAATAGTAGTAGTAGTAGTAGTAGTAGTAGTAGTAGTAGTAGTAGTAGTAGTGGTAGTAGTAGTAGTAGTAGTAGTGGTAGTAGTAGTAGTAGTAGGTAGTAGTAGTAGTGGCAGCCGTAGGGTAGTAGTAGTAGTAGTAGTAGTAGTAGTAGTAGTAGTAGTAGTAGCAGTAGTAGTAGTAGAAGTGGTAGTAGTGGTAGTCGTCGAAGTAGTAGTAGTAGTAGTAGTAGTAGTAGGCGCAGTCGTAGTCGTAGTCGTAGTAGTAGTAGTTAGTAGTAGTAGTAGTAGTAGTATAGTAGTGGTAGTAGTAGTAGTAGTAGTAGTAGTAGTAGTAGTTAGTAGTAGTAGTATAGTAGTAGTAGTAGTAGTACTGGTAGTGGTAGTAGTAGTAGTAGTAGTATAGTAGTAGCAGTAGTAGTAGTAGTAGTAGTAGTGGTTAGTAGTAGTAGAAGTAGTAATAGTAGTAGTAGTAATAGTAGTAGTCGTCGTCGTCGTCGTTCGTCGTCGTAGTAGTAGTCGTAGTCGTAGTAGAGTAGTAGTAGTAGTAGTAGTAGTAGTAGTAGTAGTAGTAGTAGTAGTAGTAGTAGTAGTAGTAGCAGTAGGAGTAGTAATAGTAGTAGTAGTAGTAGTAGCAGCAGCAGCAGTAGGAGGAGGAGGAGGAGGAGGAGTTGTAGTATGGGCAGGAGTAGTAGTAGGAAACGGGAGACACTACGTCAAACCACGACGTGCAAAAAATCACTACGCAAAAGTAGTAGAAGTAGATGGAGTAACAGGAGCACTCGTAGAAGTAGTAGTAGTAGTAGTAGTAGTAGTAGTAGTAGTAGTAGTGGTAGTAGTGGTAGTAGCCGTAGTAGCAGTAGCAGTAGCAGTAGCAGTAGTAGTTGTAGTAGTAGTAGTAGTAGTAGTAGTAGTAGTAGTAGCAGTAGTAGAAGTGGTAGTAGTGGTAGTCGTCGTCGTAGTAGTAGGAGTAGTAGTCGCAGTCGTAGTAGTAGTAGTAGTAGTAGTAGTATTTGTAGTAGTAGCCGTAGTAGCAGTAGCAGTAGTAGTAGTTGTAGTAGTAGTAGTAGTAGTAGTAGTAGTAGTAGTAGTAGTAGTAATAGTAGTAGTAGTAGTAGTAGTAGTACTAGTAGTAGTAGTAGTTGTAGTAGTAGTAGTAGTAGTAGTAGTAGTAGTAGCAGTAGTAGTACCAGGAGTAGTAGTAGTAGTAGTAGTAGTAGTAGTAGTAGTAGTAGTAGGAGTAGGAGTAGGAGTAGGAGTAGGAGTAGGAGTAGGAGTCAAGCTAGCCAGCTCGAGCGAGTCAAGCATGGCATGCCCAGTCCCACCCGCCCTCCCACAACATAAGAAGCAAAGCTGGCACAACTGGGGGCCGAAGTCACACCGGCCAGCCGGTTTGGTACAGCTGATGCGGCCGCGATGGCGGTTGCCGACGGGAACTGGCGAGCGCGTGTTGAATGCCGCGCACGCATTGCCAGACGAGTCGAGAATGGCCCGGTACACCGCAGGAAGCCAGAGGTGGCCGGAGGAAGCCCGACGGTCTGACAGGACACCCCAAAGCATTTTTGTGAAAAAGCATTGGGTTTTTGATGTTTTTATGTTGAAATGCTTGCAAACACACGGTGTTCGGTAGGATTCTGACATGAACGCGCGAGTGTGCTCTTTGTTGTATTTTTTGCACAGGATTCGCGGCCTGGGTGCATGACAGAGCATCGCGAGTGCACCGCGCGATGACGTGAAATCGCTGGATTTGACAGAATTCTTAAGATTCCTATGGTTTTCCTATGATTTCAGCAAGAGAGCCCGGGCAGGAAATTTGTAGAATTTTTGTGAAAAAGCATTGGGTTTTTGATGTTTTTATGTTGAAATGCTTGCAAACACACGGTGTTCGGTAGGATTCTGACATGAACGCGCGCGTGTGCTCTTTGTGGTATTTTTTGCAATGGATTATCGCCGTGGACGACAGGACGTCCATGTCGAGAGGAAAAAATAAGAAACATGTTGATTTTGTATTGTTTTTTACAGGTTAGGATGGGACCCCCTGGATGCGGCCCCTAATGGCCGGCTGAGGGGGGAGTAGGAGTATATTCTAATAACGGATAAGGATAGGAGTAGTAGTCAAGCTAGCCAGCTCGAGCGAGTCAAACATGGCATGCCCAGTCCCACCCGCCCTCCCACAACATAAGAAGCAAAGCTGGCACAACTGGGGGCCGAAGTCACACCGGCCAGCCGGTTTGGTACAGCTGATGCGGCCGCGATGGCGGTTGCCGACGGGAACTGGCGAGCGCGTGTTGAATGCCGCGCACGCATTGCCAGACGAGTCGAGAATGGCCCGGTACACCGCAGGAAGCCAGAGGTGGCCGGAGGAAGCCCGACGGTCTGACAGGACACCCCAAAGCATTTTTGTGAAAAAGCATTGGGTTTTTGATGTTTTTATGTTGAAATGCTTGCAAAACACGGTGTTCGGTAGGATTCTGACATGAACGCGCGAGTGTGCTCTTTGTGGTATTTTTTGCACAGGATAGCATTCAGAGCATCGCGAGTGCACGCGCGATGACAGTGCGAGTGCACCGCGCGATGACGCGAAATCGCTGGATTTGACCGAATTCTTAAGATTCCTATGGTTTTCCTATGATTTCAGCAAGAGAGCCCGGGCGGGAAATTTGTACAATTTTTGTGAAAAAAAACATTGGGTTTTTGATGTTTTTATGTTGAAATGCTTGCAAACACACGGTGTTCGGTAGGATTCTGACATGAACGCGCGCGTGTGCTCTTTGTGGTATTTTTTGCAATGGATTATCGCCGTGGACGACAGGACGTCCATGTCGAGAGGAAAAAATAAGAAACATGTTGATTTTGTATTGTTTTTTACAGGTTAGGATGGGACCACCCGGATGCGCCCGCTATCTGCCGGCCTGAGGGGGGAGTAGGAGTATATTCGAATAAGGAATAAGGATCAGAGTAGTTGTAGGAGTAGTCGTAAGAGTCGGAGCAGGAGGAGTCGAAGGAGTCGGAGTCGGAGTAGTAGGATGAGGAAGAGTTATAGTATGTAGGAGACGGGGTAGGAGTGGGAGTAGTAGCAGGAGTCGGAGCATGAGTAGTAGCAGGAGTAGTAGGAGTAGCCGGAGTAGGGGTAGGAGTAGGAGTAGCAGTATTAGTAGTAGTAGTAGTAGTAGTAGTAGTAGTAGTAGTAGAAGAAGTAGAAGTAGAAGTAGAAGTAGAAGTAGAAGTAGTAGAAGAAGAAGGAGTCGGAGCATGAGTAGCAGTAGGAGTAGTAGGAGGCGGAGTAGGCGTCGTAGCAGGAGTAGTGGGAGTCGGAGTAGGAGTCTCAGTGGGAATAGTAGGGGTCAGAGTAGTTGTAGCACCCGTTAAACACATTACCCACAGACAGTACGCAAACACACTACGCAACAACACTACGCACGAGCACAACGCAAACCGAATACCACGCGAACGCAGTACGCCAGAGCAGTAGACGAAAGCATCACGCGAACACGATACGAGAACAAAGGTGATTCAAACAAAACAAGTTGGACGAACTAAACACACTGAGCGAACACCTTACGCAACCAAAGCGCTGCGCAGAAACGCTACGCAAAGAAACGCTTCTCAGAACCGCTACGCAACAAAACAACACTGCGCAGAAACGCTGCGCGGCGAAAGCGCCACGCTACAACTCATACGCCGAAGAACGCTACGCACACATGTGGCGCCGAAGTACATCACGCGAAGACCCTGTGACACAACCCTATGCAAACACCACGCAAAATAAATCCCACGCAAAAGCGTCACGCAAAACAACACCACGCAAAAACACTACACAATAGCACTACGCAAAAGCGCTACGCAAATACACTTACGCAAAAGCACTACGCAAAGACACTACTCGAAAACACCACGCGAAAACACTACGCAGATTTTTCCAGCATGAGGATGACCTCTCTTTTCCTATATATTTTCCTGGGAGTCGACAATCAATTGTGTCTGTGTTATTTTCACCTCCAGAAGAGCCAATACCCGAGTCGTCGCGATCTTGCCGAACTTGCTGGACAGGATCCAGTGCACGACCTTGACCTCCCAGGAGGGCCAACTCATAACACCAGGATTTGTCAGTCCAGTTTGGAGTCCAGCCTTTTCGGGTTGACCCAAAAGGGGGTCCAGCGACAAGGGGGTGGTGCAATGGAATTGGTGCAATAGATTTGTGGGGTTGCAATACATTTGGGGCGTGCAATACATTCCGGGGCGCCAATGTATTGCTGGATTTCCGCGTGCAATACATCACTTGCAATACATTGGAATACAAGTCTCCGGCGCAGTACAATTCCCCCAAATCTATTGCACCACCCCCTTTCAGCTGGACCCCTTTTTGGGTCACCCCGAGATTTAATCGTCTCTGGTTATGTTCTAGGTCTGGAGAGCTATGTTTCATAGTTCTGGCAGGTCAGAGTATCCGCATATTTCCTTCTCCAGGCCCTCCTCGCGCTGCGAAAAAAAAACATGGCGGAGGGCTTTTCGCCATTTGCGGCCTCAGGGGGCCCTCGCCGGGCCCCAGGGACGCGGACAAGACTCAAAGCATCATGTGGGACAGCCCTTGCGTTGCCAAGAAGTCACGTCGCAGGGTTTTTCGCCAGGTTCGGCCTCGCGGGGGCCCTCGCCGGGTCCCAGATCATCGACGGCTCGAGATGGGAACCAGGACCCCTGGGAAGGGTCAAGACCTCCAGGGTGCCACGTTGTAAGGATCTCGTCGTCGGATGCCTGGATTACTCTGTACACATCCACATCGTTCATCATCCCCCCCATCCCAGGAAGCAGGAGGACGATCAGAGATGGAGGGGGAGTGAGGAGAAAGAAAGTGCGCCTGCTTTACCCAAGGAAGCCCCTGGGGGTCTGAACCCCCTGCCTCGGACCAGTTCTGCATCCCGAGCTGCTTCTGGACGTTCCCCTGAGCCTGGAGAGGACCCCCCAGGCCGAAAGTGGCTAAAGCTTTGCGTCGGCGCGATTTCTTTCACAGCGTGAGGAGCTTCGGGGCAGGGAGGCGGAAGCTGTCTGGCCTGCTACGAGGAACAGAGAGGACGCTTCAATCGGCGCGCACTAGTTGTAGCATCTAGTCCCCACGACCTCTCCGTAAGATGCGTGTCGACGTTCGCGCGGCGGTGCTGCTACGCAAGTCCGACGTGAATTCGACGTAAATCCGCCGTAAATCGGGCAGACATCCGACGTAAATCCAGCGTCCGTAGTGCATGGGGTCTAGAGTTGCCGCGCGAGGCCTCGCGGCCACGCGGGCTGGACCCCTGGGCCGCGACCCCGCGGATAAAGGGCGTTTTTGTTAGCGGATGCCCCGCGCGGCGCGTACCCGTGCGGCCACGCATCCGCGAGACCGCGCCACGGCATCCAGACCGCGAGGGCGCGGCTACACGGATATGTCCGCCGTTCGTGGCATATCCGACATAAATCCGACGTGCACGAGGTCTCAAGTTGCTGCGCGAAGCCTCCAGCTTGTTCTCTTCGTGGACGGCGCCAGTGCACTGCTGCCGTCGCCGATGCATTGGCGATGCGGCGCGACCCTCCGACCCCATCTGCTCGGGCCCCATCTGGGACAAAGGGAAGTCTCGGCCAGGCGAAACTCGGCCAGGCACAACTCGGCCAAGTTCAGCCTGGCCGAGTTTGGCCGAGTTTCTCCTGGCCGAGCTTTCTTGCTGCCTCTTGGAGATTATGGGAGGCCTCCAGAAGAGGAAGGGGGTGGATCGGACGAGGCCAGGACGAATAGAAATCCGTTCCAACGCTCTCAGAGCGTTGCAGAACGCTCTGAGAAGGCCGCAGCGCCCGAGACGTCCTCCATGGCCGCGGAATTTCAGAAATTCTCGATCTATCCTCGCCCGCTGTTGTTCTCGTCCTCGCCTCATCTTGGTGGACCTCCACAGCCCCCCCGCGACGGTCCCGGCCAGGTCAGCCCTGTACCCAGGGTGGGAGGGAGAGGTTGGAGGAGGGAGGACAGAATGAGGAGGGGTGGGGGGGTAAGAGGAGGAGGAGGAGAAGGAGGAACAGCAGCAAGAGGAGGAAAGGAGGAGGATGGGGGAGGAGGAGGAGGAGGAGGGAGGAGGAGGAGGAGGAGGAGGAGGAGGAGGCGGAGGAGGAGGAGGAGGAGGAGGGGGAGTAGGAGCAGGAGGAGGGGGGACGAGGCAGAGGAGGGGGTTGAGGAGGAGAAGGAGAAGGAGAAGGAGGAGCAGGAGCAGGAGGAGGAGGAGGAGGAGGGGGATGAGGAGGAGGAGGTGGAGGGGAAGGAGGAGGAGGAGGAGGAGGAGGAGGAGGAGGAGGAGGAGAAGGCGGAGGAGGAGGAGGAGGAGAGGAGGAGGAGGAGGAGATGGTGGAGGAGGAGGAGGAGGAGGAGGAGGAGGAGGAGGAGGAGGAGGAGGAGGGGAAGAACGAGAGTGGACCTCCACAGCTGCTAGGCCCCCGCAGGACGCCCGCCGTCGGGGCCGTGCGGGCGGCGGCGGCCGCGGCCTTCGGCCTGGCGCGCCCGGGCGCGAGCCCGCCAGCGCTCGTGGCGATGTCGGGGGCGCGGGGGGGCGAGGCGCCCTGGCGGCGGCGGCGGCGGCGGCGACGAGAGCGGCGACAACGACGAAGGCGGCGGCGACAACGACGAACGCGGCGGCGGGGGCGTCGAGGACGATGCCGATGATGCTGCTGATGATGATGAGGATGATGATGATGAGGAGGAGGATGATGACGATGATGGTGATGCTGATGCTGATGTTGATGATGATGATGTTAATGATGATGCTGATGCTGATGCTGATGCTGATGATGATGATGATGATGATGATGATGATGATGATGATGATGATCATGCTGATAATGATGATGATGATGATGATGATGATGACGATGACGATGATGATGATGATGATGATGATGATGGTGGTGATGATGATGATGATGATGATGATGAGGATGATGATGATGATGATGATGATGATGATGATGATGATGATGATGCTGATGATGATGATGATGATGATGATGGTGATGATGATGATGATGCTGATGGTGGTAATGGTGATGGTGATGGTGATGGTGATGGTGATGGTGATGGTGATGGTGATGCTGAGGAGGATGCAGAGGAGGGGGAGGAGGAGCAGGAGTAGGAGGAGGAGGAGGAGGAGGAGGAGGAGGAGGAGGAGGAGGAGGTAGCGGAGGAGGAGGAGGAGGATGTTGTTCCGATTTTCGACAGCTGCGACGACCGACCGACGCCAGTTGCAGTAGCCCAACTGCGCCGCGGCCTCCTACTGCACATCAAGGTGGGCATACTCTACAGCCCCTCTTCTGAGCCAGCTCCATTCGCGATCACGTTTTTCAAGAGGAACGTCGCCAACATGGCCATCACCAAGATCAACAAGTTGATCGAGGCCCAGGGTGGCGACCCAACAGGCAACACAGTCTGGCAGACATCGGCCCACGACGAGGACGCCACGCAGGGACCACCCAACTGGGGAGCTGCGATGAAGAGCCACCCTATCCACGACCAACCGAACACATTGACACTCAGCGACACTTCCACTGAGCCCACGCACCCAGGCTCACCACCGGCAGCACCCGCTCTACAACAGCACGAGGCACGATACAGCGCCAACCCCATCAGCATGCTTGACCGTCTCGCCGCGGAACTCGGCCAGTTCTCTCCGCAACGTTTGAATGCGGACACGTACCCATGGCTGGCAACCGCTGCCAGCACCCCGAAGCAGGTGCTGGCACCAAACCGCAGGATGGTCGCTGAAGCCAGCACCACGACACTTGCCGACGACATCGACGACACGAGCCACCATCCGCTGACAGCAGAAGATGTGGCCCAACTCGGGGGACGGGAGCTGGACAACGCCAAGAACCAGTCTACAGACGAGGCCAGCACCATGGACGTAGCCATCCCGCTCGGAGCAGAGCCAGCATGGCAACCGTGTCCATCGTTCACAATCGCATACAAGCTCGACTACTCGACCAGCCTAGTGAAAATAGGAACTCCCTCCAGGTCGCCCACAACCAACGAGGCACAGGCCTCACGATAGGACCGGCCGAACTGCGACCCATTATTGCGTCATGAACACTTTGCCCCAGCGGATCGACAGCAGACGCAACCAGAGGCCAGCTGCCCCTTCCCATGTCCATTTCCCGGCCTTATTTTCACCCATCAGACGCACGCATTGAACAGCCAGCACGCATTCACCCCCCAGCCGCATTGAACGGCCCGCACCGACTACCTACTTATTATTACTTCTATCCACTGCTCCCAGACGACGGCATATTCCAAACTATGCGGGCACCTTAGTGGCCTTCACGCAGCACAGCACTACGGCGAGCACAAATTAAATTTGCAATGTTATGCAGTGGGTCCACGGTACCACAGAGCTCCACAACACGCCGTGTATTCCTCTCCTGCATATGCTCCTTCACCGACGTGCCGCGAATGTGCAAGCTGCACCAGACCAGTGGATAGAGTTCTCTCATGCGCCACCTCGGTGGGGGCCTTAGCCAACAGCTGCGAGCTCGGGCGACCCCAGGAGTCAACACGAAGAGCCTCTTTTTCCACTTGTCGTTGCGCCTTCAACCAACCTTCGCTCCCTACTGGCTCACCTTCTTGTTGCCCCCGCCCCCCCCGGCCTTTCACCTCTAGCCTACTCCTTCCCACTCGTGTGGCGGAGGGATCGATGTGGGAGTACGTATTACAATCACGTGGGTCGCGCACCGGAAACTACAATCTGCTGGCAAACCTGCCGGAGGCCGGGTCCGACCCAGCAACACACAGCTATAGAGCCTCGCAGCCGTCCCCATGTCCACCGCCCGCATGCATCGCATTCCCAGCTAACGTAGCACTCCCCTCTTTTCTACCATTACGCAGCCGTCGGCAGCAAGGGTCTTGGCTATGGCAGCCACGGGCAACAGCCCCGGTGCAGCCCACGCCAGCTCACCTGGGCATCACGACAGGCCGTCCGGGCGCCCGCAGCAAACGAAGAACGCGACGCCGCCAGCCTCTCCCCGACTTGCCGTGGGCAGCTATGGCGTTGGCCAAGGCCGCCGCGGGCAGCAGCCAAAGGGCGACCCACGCCAGCTTACAGGGCATTCTGGCCGCAGCTGGCTCTCCCCTCCTTCTGTGCCCCCCCCGTTTTGCTGCAGCACTGCAGGCACAGCAGCTGCCACATAGAGGACGGTTTGGGGGGAGGATCTTGGCAGGGGTGGCTACACAGACAACCGTGCCACCGCCATGGACCGCACAAACCTCCCCGACGCCTGGTGGAACCCCCCCAGGCGGCCGCCAGCCTGGCGGCCTGGGTATCCTACGCCTGCTCGGCACGTGATGGTGCCAGTCGCGGGGATAGTGGACGCGCGGGGGGGTTCCTATGGGCAGGGGGAGAGGCTCTTGCGCCGTTCACTTCGGCAAGAGTGGCACCGCCCGCGTGCGCTGCCCCACGCTGCCACCAGCTGCGCTCACACCGTAGACCAGACCACCGCCATGGACGGTTCAAGCTTCCGCCATGCTCGGTGGACCCCCCCTTGCAATCCCCAATCCACCGACCTGGGAACCTTTCGCCTGCTCGCAGGCGAGAGATCCCGTCGTTTACCTGGGGAACGCATGTGGGGGTTCCTATGAGCAGGTGCATGGGCCCTTGAGCCTTCCAGATGCGGTCGCCGTCCCTTCCTCCCTTCTCCTCCCTCCCTGCCCCCTCTTCCACCTGTCTGAGTTTCGCACAACTTGTACGTTTACTTCCCACCAGCCATCGACTCCTGGAGCGAACGTCCCAGGAGTCGCCTGGCTCTTAGCTCGGTGGCCCCCGCGGGCCGACCGATCCCGATGGAAGAGGGCGGCGTCCGTCGGATCTTTTGCGCCTTCAGGCACTGAGGATGGTGATGGTGGTGGTGACGATGGGGGTGCTGGTGTTGATGATGATGATGATGATGATCATGATGATCATGATGATGATGATGATGATGATGATGATGATGATGATGATGATGATGATGATGATGATGATGATGATGATGATGATGATGATGATGACCATGGTGGAGGTGATGAGCATGATGGAGCATGATGGCGGTGGTTGTGGTGTACGACGACGACGATGCTGATGAGGATGGCGATGATGGCGGTGATGACGGTGATGTTGATGATGGTGGTAGTGTTGATGATGTTGGTGGTGATGATGATGGTGATGGCGATGGTGATGGTGATGATCATGGTGATCATGATGATTGCGATGATCATGACATGCTGATGCAAGGCGGGCGAGGCGCCCGGATCCTGCAGAGCGCTCTCAGGATTAGAGATGTGACTGTGCCGAGTATGGCAAACGCGATCTCCGTGGAATTTTCTCATTGCATCTTCCCACGAATTCCCGCGAACCTACCATCTCCGACAAACTTTCCTGCGAATCTCCAGGTACAGACTCGCGCCTTAGAACAATTCTGGCGAATCTCAAAGATGCCGTCGCGCCTGAAAAATCCTCTTACGAATCTCCGACAAATCTTCGCGCCTTCGAAATCTCGAGCGACATCTCCGCCAGAGATTTCCCAGAGGTCTGCAAGAGATGGTCTGAAGATGTTCTTGAGATTTCTGCCCGCAGGAGGCTTTTCGGAGATTTGCTGGACATGTTCCACAGATTTCCCGGACATTTTGGAGATTTCCTGCAGATTTTGTTTAGAATACCCCACGCCAGAGATTTTCCATTGGTTCTCCTGGATATGTGTAAAGCCCTTACATTATTCGGAGATTCACCCAGAGATTGTAGAGCCCGGAGGTTTCCTCCGGAGATTTTGGGAGTGCCCAAATAACATGTGGAGATTTCCCTGGAGAGCTTCTGGAGATTATCTTGAGGGCCCCGGTAGCGTTTGCCATCTCGATCTAACCTTAGGAGCGCCCAGCCATGCCCCAAACCGCGCCCACACATCGCCAAACAAACGTTCCAAGCCATGCCAAAAACAACGCCCCAGAGCGTTCTCAAACCACGCCCAAGCCACCCCACCAGATCGCGCCCAACTTACGCTCAAAACATTCCCAACCCATGCCCCGTCACGCACCGGGCCCCAAGAATGGGCACGATCGAAAGTTGGAGTCTGCTGGGGCCCTGATGTGGCTCAGCACTGGTCCTGGCCAGCAGAATGGGAGGGGGCGGCCTTGTTCGTCCCTCTTGGACCTCCTGGGGGGTTTCTCGTCACCACGGGCGCGGCCTGAACAATTGATGCGTCAGGGCCCCGGGAGGGGTCAGGGGAATGATTTTACATGGGTTAGGTTTCCTCCCCCGCTCGTTGCCGATTTCTCGGGGCCCATGCATCCAGCGGATCCCGACCACCCCCAAGCCCTGGAATCGGTACGACCGAGATGCGTACGTCCATTTTGAACAGGGCTCGGTGTCGCATGTTCGTGGGGCGCCCGGCGCTGCTGGGCTGCGGTCGTTTTCCAGAGGGGCTGTGGCAGCGCGCATGGAGATGAAACAGTTGCTTCGTAGCTTGTCGTAGGGGTTCGGGACTGTACTGCCTCCCCGCGGGGGGGTGTCTGCGTACATTGTTGCGTTGCCGTGCGGCGGAGAGCTGTGGAGAGCTCCTGGGGAGCAGTCTTGAAGCCTCTCAGGAGCCTCTTGGGGGCTTCTTGGAAGCCTCTTGGGGCTCTCTGGGGGCCTCTGGGGAGGCCTCTGGGGGTCCTCTTCGGGCCTTCTGGGCGCCTCTTGGTGCCCAGAGCTCGGACCTTCCATTCGGGCGTCCTCTGTGGGTCCCCTCTGGGGGCCGTCCTGGGGCTCTCTGGGGCCTTCCTGGAGGCCTGAGGCTGCTGTGGTCGAGCCCAGTGCCAGCTGCAGGCTGTGGGGCAACCGCCCGTGCCGCCTTCTCCAGCATGGGCCGGGGGCGCGCGTGGTGGGATCACGCCTGGAACAATTTCAACACAGAGTGCGGAGCCCGCCCGGGCTCCTGGGCCACGCCGCCCCTATATATCGTGCCCCCGCCCCGCAGGTGGATCATTTTGCTGACAGACGGAGGGACGGAAATCTGACTATTCTGCTTCTTTGGACCTTCTGCGGAGTGCTCTTGGAGGCCTCTTCGGCCGTCTGGGGGCCATCGTGGGCGTCCTGGAGCGATCTTGCCGTGTCCCAGAGGCCTCTAGGACCATCTGGATGGCCTCTTGGGGGCCTCTGGGCTTCTCTTGGGGCTCTCGGGAAGCCATGCGGGCTGCGCCCAGGAGCAGAACCATCTCTGCTGGGAGCTCGCCAGGGACCTGTCATGGGCCGCCCCGCGCGCGCGAACTAGAAATGCGGTTCACCAGTTACCGAAGATTTTAGCACGCCTCTGGCCCGTTGGGCCGGCGAGTTAGCTTCTGCAGGCAGAGCGTCACCGAGCGCGTGCCACCACTCGCAGAGTGCCTGCCCGCAAACGGCAGAAAACAACACACGCACACACACGTCCGCCTCGTTGTGATGTATCGGACATCCCCCGCGGCGGAGCCAGGACATGTGCGGGCAGTTACCCTGCGAGCAGCGGGGCTCGCTGGTCCAAAACGGGGGGGGAGGGGCAGGATTAAGTCGGGCCTGTCCTTCTACAGGGGAAATACCCCAAACAGTAAACAATAGTCTGGGAATGTTTTTTGGCTGTTTTTCTCACAACCATCCTGTGGTGTTGGGTCCTCGTTTTGAAACGACGGCGCCCCGCGTTCTTCCTCTCCTCCTCCTCCCTCCTCCCCCTCCTTGCCTCTGCCCTCCGCATGTCTCTCTGTCGGCACACCCCTCACACGTTTCGTGGCCCTATAGGAAGCTCCAACTACGGTCCCAGTGGCGGATCTCACATGGCGGCTTCGGGCGATTCCGGCACACCCCTCACACAGCTCGTGGCCCCATAGGGAGCTCCACCTAAGGTCACAGTGGCAGAACTCGCATGGCGGCCTCGGGCCATTTCGGCACACCCCTCACGAGGATCGTGGCCCCATAGGGAGCTCCACCTAAGGTCCCAGTGGCGGAACTCGCATGGCGGCCTCGGGCCATTTCGGTACATCCCTCACGAGGATCGTGGCCCCATAGGGAGCTCCACCGAAGGCGCCAGTGGCAGGGTTCGAATGGCGGCCTCGGGCGATTCCGGCACACCCTTCACGAGGATCATGGCCCCATAGGTAGCTCCACCGAAGGCGCCAGTGGCGGAACTCGCATGGCGGCCTCGGGCCATTACGGCACACCCCTGACGAAGATCGTGGCCCCATAGGGAGCTCCACCGAAGGCGCCAGTGGCAGGGTTCGAATGGCGGCCTCGGGCGATTTCGGCACACCCCTCACGAGGATCGTGGCCCCATAGGTAGCTCCACCGAAGGCGCCAGTGGCGGAACTCGCATGGCGGCCTCGGGCCATTACGGCACACCCCTGACGAAGCTCGTGGCCCCATAGGGAGTTCCACCGAAGGCGCCAGTGGCAGGGTTCGCATGGCGGCCTCGGGCCATTTCGGCACACCCCATCACGAGGGCCCAGGAAGGTGCGGATTCACTATCGGAGGCCTATCGCCGATCTGTCGGCGATGTATCGCCGATTCTAGGTCGATGTTTCCCCCCCTTTCCCTATCCCCCCTTATCGTTGCCCCTCAGGGGGGGCCCGGGGCGGCGGTCGTTTTCGGGGAAACGTAAGACTCGAGTAATCCCGAGCTCGGGCTTGTCGGCTTCTTTCTGACGAGCATGTCCTGGATTTTGGCGGTCCCGTTTTCGTGGGATGCTTGCAGCGGGAGCTCGCGTCGAATTTCAGAGTGAGCCTCGTCATGTTTTATGATGGCCCCGTCGGGCCAACCCGAGTCCCCCGTACCCGAGTCTTACGTCTTGTGTTGTGTTGTGTTGTGTTGTGATGTGTCGTGTTGTGCTGTGTTGTGTTGTGTTGTGTTGTGTTGTGTCGTGTTGTGTCCTGTTGTGCTGTGCTGCGCTGTGCTGTGTTGTGTTGTGTTGTGTTGAGTTGTGTTTTGTTTTGTGCTGTGCTGTGCTGTGTTGTGTTGTGTTGTGTTGTGTCGTGATGTGTTGTGCTGTGTCGTGTTGTGTTGTATTGTGCTGTGCTGTGTCGTGTTGTGTTGTGCTGTGCTGTGCTGTGCTGTGCTGTGCTGTCTTGTGCTGTGTTGTGTTGTGTGGATGGTGCCCCAGGGCCCCTTTGGGGCCGCCGAGGTGCTGCTGGACGACGCGGCCACGCTGCTGCAGGCGCTGGGCGGCGGCCCCGGCCGCCGCGCGGGCCCCGAGGTGCTGTGTGTGGAGGCCCCCCGCGGGCAGGACGCCCCGCGGCCGCGCTGCGCGGAGCGCTTCGAGCTGGTGCGCAACACCGCCCACAGCCGGGGCAGCCCCGAACTCGGGCGGGGCCTCCTCTCGGCGGCGAGCCGCGGGGGAGGGGAGGAGGAGAAGGCCTGCTCGGGGGGCTCGGACAAGCCCCCCCCGGCCTGCTGCAGAGTGCTCTTGGCCTTTTTCCCCGAGACAGAAGGCACTTCCCGGAAGGCGCAAGGGCTGCGAAGAAGTCCCGCCGCCTTCTGAGAGAAGCCTGCTCGGGAGGCTCGGACAAGCCCCCCCCCCACCCCACCCGGCCTGCTGCAGAGTGCTCTTAGCCTTTTTCCCCGAGACGGAAAACACTTCCCAGAAGGCGCGAGGGCTTCGGAGCAGTCCCGCCGCCTTCCGAGAGAAGGCCTTCTCTTCAAGCTTCCCCCCTCGCTCGCCGCCAATCCTTCGGAGAAGAAACAGCGGCACACACAAATGTTCGACGCTCCGCGCTGATCTCTTGGATCTGCGACGGCCCCTGGCGCACTCCGCACGCCAGGGGCCCGGGGTGGGAGCGAGCCGGCGCAGATCCAAGAGGCATGCGCGGAGCGTCGGCAGTTCGGTGTACGGTCGGGGTCGATTAGTAGGTCGGCCTTGCCAAGTCCAGAGTACCCTTGCGTCCTGTGCTTCGCGACCCCTGCTTCCTACATTCCCGCGGCAACCTGGCCCTCGGAAGGGTCTCGTGACCTCTCGCGTGTCCTCTCCAATCCGCCCCGAGTGTATGCAGTTCGTTCTTCCTCTGCCCCGGGCCCTTTCCGGGTGGGCGGGGGCCAGGGGCTCGGCACAACGGGGCTCTCTCAGGGCTCGCTCTCTCCAGAGCTCTGTTCTGGCTCCTCTGGGGCTCTTCTTGGAGCTCTTTTGAGGACTCTTCGAAGGCTCTTCGGAGGCTCGTTTAGGGCTCTTTGGCAGCATCTTTTTCTGGTGGGCGAGGGGCAGAGGTGGGGTGTCGCCCCGAAGTGGACTCGGCACGTATTTACTGGCGCCCCGACGATGGCTCCGCCCTGGGATCGAGCACGGGGGCGCCTGGCACTGATTTCTTTTTGGCTCAGATGTGGCTTCGGTCCTTGTTCGGCGTTCCTCGAAGCCTTTGCTGAACTGCACCGCGGGAAGGTAGAACCCAGCGGCATAGACCCTCTATAAGGTCACCCCCAGTGGCGCGAAGGGCATCGCGCTTCGCCCAGGTGTGGCTCAGGAGGGGAAAAAACACAAACAGACACAATTCATCGCTGATCTCCAGGAGCATCTGGGAACATATGGGAGGTGGGGGGGAAGACAAACACCCAAAAAGCACAACACTACGATTAAACTTGGGATGTGTGTGTGTATTTATGTGTGTGTGTCCCTGGGTCCCTCTAGCTCTAGTGGTGGCCTGGCCTGGGCCCAGCGAAAGGAGCGCCCCCCTCTCGAGGGCGGCGGCGCGAAGGTTGCCTCGCGCAGCGCGGGGCGCGCGACCCGCGAAGTTGGGCGACCGACCCTTGGCACACAACATAGAGGAGGAGGAGGAGGAGGAGGAGGAGGAGGAGGAGGAGGAGGAGGAGGAGGGGAGGAGGAGGAGGAGGAGGAGGCGGAAGAAATAATAAGAAGAAGATGAGGAGGAGGAGGAGGAGGAGGGGAGAGGAGGAGGGAGGGACGGAGGAGGAGGAGGAGGAAGATGAGGTGGAGGTGAAGGAGGAGGAGGAGGAGGAGGAGGAGGAGGAGGAGGAGGAGGAGGAGGGGATAGGGGAGGAGGAGGGGATACAGGAGGGGAGGAGGAGGAGGAGGAGGAGGAGGAGAGGAGCCGAACGGGGCGCGGCAATGGGGATACAGTTTGGGTCCCCTGCCGAGAAACACCCTGCTTGCCTCCAGGGTGCCCTCGGCTTCTCGGGCTTTGCTGGTTCTGCCCTGGAACGCGCGACGTTCCCAACACTAAAGATCGATGGACATCCCGGGCTTTCAGGGTTGGGTTCTTTGTAAAAGGTGTCTTGTTTCGGGGGCGGAAAAGAGGGGGGGGGGTGATGACAATGGGGGGTGGATATCATGGCGGGGGCCATGATAGTTCCCCAGATCTCACGGCGCCTCTTCGTATTTAATCGCTTCGCTCATTCCGCCGGCCCGTATTTTGCCCTCGCTGGCGTTTGGGCTTTGGGGGGCCTTTTGGGGTCCTCGTTGGGGGTTTCTTGGGGGCCTCTTGGGTTTCTGTTGGAGCCTCTTTGGGGTTTCTTGGAGCTCCTGTGGGAGCATTTGGGAGCATCTTGGGGCTTCTGGGCGCCGCTTGGGGCCGAGGGCTCGATATGCCCGTTCCGGTTTCCACTTTGAGCCTCCTCTTTGGGCTGTCCTGGTGCCATCTTGGACCGTGTCGGAGGCCGCTTGGGCCGTCTTGGAGGTCTCTTGGGCCGTCTTGGAACCCTCTTTGGCCGTCTTGGGGCCCTGTCGGAGGCCTCTCGGGCCTCTTAGGGCGATCTTGGGGGCCTCTTGGGCCGTCTTGGGGCGTCGCGATGCCAAAAAGGTGGAAACGCCAACATCTCCCCAAAACCTAAGGAAAAGCAATGAATTGTGCCTCTTGGGGCCCTCTTGGGAGTGCTCTTGAAAGCCTCGTGGGGCGTCCGGGGGCTATCTTGAGCGGCTTGGAGCGATCTTTTGGCATCTCGGACCCTTGGTGTACCATCTTGGGGGCCTCTTGGGCGCTCTTGGCTCTTCTTGGGACTCTCTCTTCCGCTCCCGATTCTTGTTGTCTGGCCCCTAATTTGAGAAATCGGCCTGCCAGCAGATGCGCCACGGAAGCTTCTCGTCCCCCGATGGCCCCAGTGTGCCCCACGAGCGTTGGATCGTACGTGTTCACTGTAGGAGAGGCAATGCGCCGTCTTCGCTGGTCTTCTCCTGGCTCGGCTCAGAACTACTGGGAAAGACATGGGGGTTGCCCAGCGGCCACCCCATGGATCGCACGACAGGGTCATCCTGGTTCATCGGCGCAGCCGCTCCAGTGTCTGCTGTGGGACCTTCCATCTCAAAGAGCCGCGTCGAGTTCGGGCTGTCCAACATTCGGCGGCGAGCCCGGGGGGGAAGTGAGAAGGAGAAGGCCTTCTCAGAAGGCTCGAAGTCCCCCAGCCTTCTGAGAGGTATCTAAGCCTTTCCAGAAGACACGGATAGCTTATCAGAAGGCGCGAGGGTTCTGAGAAGTCCCGCTTCCTTCTGAGAATGCTTTCTCCTTCTCATTTCCCCCCCTCGCTCGCTGCTGACACATCGCTCTTAACCACCCGGATCGGCCTGAGGGCGCCTCGGAGTTGACGATCCCCATCGCCAAGACCGCCACGCTCGCGGCCCTGAAGGCGCAGGCTGCGGCTGCTCTCGGCCTGGACCCAGGTGGCGACCAGCATGCCGCTCCTCCTCCTCCTCCTCCTCCGACTCCGACTCCGATTCCGACTCAACGGCGACCCAGGCGCGGGCGTTCCCTTGGCGACCACAGATCGGCGGCGAGCGAGGGGGGGGGACGTGAGGAGGAGAAGGCCCTCTTAGAAAGGCGGCGGGACTTCTCAGAAGGCCTCAAGGCTTCTGATCGGTTTTCGGTGTCGTCAGGGAAGGTTGAGGAAACTTCTCAGAAGGCTACTGGGGGACTTCCCAGCCTTCTGGGAAGGCCCGCCCCTTCTCGCTTGCCCCCCGGGCTCGTCGCCGAGCAGAGGTGGTGTTACGCTGGGGTATGCTTTGCGATCGGCGCCGTTGGGGCTTCGGGGGTCACGCTGCGCCAAAGGCTGGGTGAGCCCGCGCCGGGGCGTGGCAGAGATCTCTGTCGTGGTCCTCGCCCGCCCCCCCAAGGCGCGGGTTGCAAGTCACACCCTTTGCAAACCACACCCTTCCGAGTCGCCGGTGAAAGGCTGAACGCACCTGCTAGGATCGCCGAGATCGCTCAAGGTTGAGTGGTTCACGCAGCGTCGGAGACCCACGCCGACGTCGTCACAGCACGAACCTACCGTGCTGCGTGGGAGCATTGCGCACGTGTTGCTAGCATTCCCCTCAGAGAAGACACCTGGGTGGCAAGCACTTCTACGAGTAGGCTTACACGACTACGTGCGCACCTCATGGACCACGTGGGTTGGGGGATCGGCGCAGCTGCCATTTTTTTGTATTGGCTTCTGATGGGGCTCGCATTCTGTCTCCATATATATGTGTATATATATATATATATATGTATATATATATATATATATATATAGATATAAATATCTGTGTATCCTCGCCATCTATCGAGCTCACTACCTACCCGTCGATCCCACAATCTGTTTATCGCCCCACGGTATACCCATTGATCTAACGACCTATCTACCGACATCGCTAATCATCTACCGATCTCGCGACCCATCGATCAACGAGTCTACCAGTTGATATCAGGATCATAATGTAGGTATAGACATGTACAAAAACATACACATAGATCGGCCTCGCTATCACCGATCACACTAGTCATATGCAGAAGCCCAATGAGGCCGCCCTTCCCGTAGCAGTTCTACGATTTGATGTTCGATTGTCGTATCCATTTGAAGGTCATTTTCAAATTTGATGTGATTTCGAATGCATTGAATCGCCGTTGGATGTGCATGTGGGGCTACATTTCGCTGTCCATTTCGATGTGCAGATCTGTCTGCAAGCGGACTCGCATTCTGGCGTACGTGTTGATTCGCACTTCGACGTACATCTCGACGTGCTTTTCGATATACAGGTCGATGCGGAAGTTCACCTAGATGTCAGTTGCATGCCGGTGCGATATGCACGTTTGACGGTTCGATTTGTGGGGGGCTCTTACTTCGTTCGCTCACGTCATGGGTTCGGCGTTCGGCGTCTTCGCCACGCTGCGGACCGTGCAGCCTCGTTGACGCACCGGGGCAGCATGAGGAGGAGGAGGAGGAGGAGGAGGAGGAGGAGGAGGAGGAGGAGGAGGAGGAGGAGTTGGAGGAGGAGGAGGAGGAGGAGGAGGAGGAGGAGGAGGAGGAGTTGGAGGATGAGGAGGAGGAGGAGGAGGAGTTGGAGGAGGAGGAGGAGGTGGAGGAGGAGTTGGAGGAGGAGGAATGCCGATGTTGCGCCACGTTGCCGCCCCTGCCGCCCCGTGGGCGCTCGCGGGCACCCCGTGCGCCAGGGTGGGTCCGCCGAGGGGGTGCGCCGCGCGGCCGCCCGTGCCGCCCCGCGGGCACTCGCGGGCGCCCCAGTCGCTGAGCTGACCCGCGCAGGGCGCACGGCAGTGCCTACACGGCGCCGACGGGAGGCAGCGCGTCTCTGCACGACAGCGGGTGCTCGCCCGCGCTCGCTGGCGCGGAGCAAGCAGGGGCGCAGCCCAGGCGGCCGAGTCTTGGCCCAGCGCGGGAGCATCGTCGCCGGAGCGCGCGTGCTGCCCACTGCCCGCTCACGCCGCGTGCCCTTGATCGCCTAGCCCCCGCCTCCCGCCCACATCGCAGATCGCACACGACGTCTACGACATTCCGTAGCTCACAGCGGGTATCCGTCGCCCCCATAGATCATATAGCTTGCAGGGCACAGCTCACACCATGCAGCTGGAACGCCGCACTGCCGCCGCCTCCACGGTGGAGTGTAGCTCAATGTGTCGAGGCCCCCGCTGGACAGCGTGGTCTGTCGGACTGACAGGCGGCCATCCTGGTATGACCTCGACGGGGGGGTTCCGTACTACAGTCAACGCGCTTAGTAAGGACGCGCGCCTTCATCTAGGGTGCCTTTGTGTCCTTGCCTCTGAGGCTCGTCCTTGCCATTATCACTGGTCGCCCGCCGCCCTAAATTAGCCTGACGAAGGACCCAACCATGTGCAGTTGCGAGTATCGCATTGTGGGTACCGGTTTCGGTGGAGCTCCTATGGGGCCACGAAACTTGTGAGGGGTGCGCCGAAATTGGTGGCGCGCACGCATGTGGACACCGCCACTGGGGCCTTCGGTGTAGCTCCCTATGGGGCCACGAAGCGCTGCCCTGGGCGAGGGAGACGCATGCGAACTGCGCCATTGGGACCTTCGCTGGAGCTCCTTATGGGGCCACGAAGCGCTGTCATGGGTGGGGGAGGCGCATGCGAACTGCGCCTCTGGCGCCTTCGGTGGAGCTCCCTATGGGGCCACGAAACGCTGTCCTGGGTGGGAGAGACGCATGCGAACACCCCGATTGAGGCCTTCGGTGGAGCTCCCTATGGGGCCACGAAGCGCTGTCCTGGGCAGGGGAGACGCACGCGCCCACCCCCACTGGGGCCTTCGGTGGAGCTCCCTATTGGGCCACGAAGCGCTGCCCTGGGTGGGGGAACCGCATGCGCCCATCCCCACTGGGGCCTTCGGTGGGACTCCCTATGGGGCCACGAAACGCTGCCCTGGGTGGGGGAACCGCATGCGCCCACCCCCACTGGGGCCTTCGGTGGAGCTCCTCATGGGGCCACGAAGCGCTGCCCTGGGTGAGGGAACCGCATGCGCCCACCCCTACTGGGGCCTTCCTTGGAGCTCCCTGTGGGGCCAAGAAGCGCTGCCCTGGGTGGGGGAACCGCATGCGCCCACCCCCACTGGGGCCTTCGGTGGAGCTCCCTGTGGGGCCAAGAAACGTTGCCCTAGATGGGGGAACCGCATGCGCCCACCCCCACTGGGACCTTCGGTGGAGCTCCCTGTGGGGCCAAGAAACGCTGCCCTGGATGGGGGAACCGCATGCGCCCACCCCCACTGGGACCTTCGGTGGAGCTCCCTATGGGGCCACGAAGCGCTGCCCTGGGTGGGAGAACCGCATGCGCCCCCCCCCCCCACACACACTGAGACCTTCGGTGTAGCTCCCTATGGGGCTACGAAACGTGTGAGAGGTGTGCCGAGAGCAGAGGCAAGGAGGGGGAGGAGGGAGGAGGGGGAGGAGGGCGGGAAGGAAGGAGGAGGAACGCGGGGCACCGTCTCTTCAAAACGAGGACCCAACACCACAGGATGGTTGGGAAAACAACAACTTCGGCCTCCAAGGGTCTTGCGTCCTTATCACCCGTCCTTAATATACGTTTTGACTGTACTACATTGGATAAGCAAGCGCGTGAAACACGCATGGTGCAAACCGCAAGCAGCACCGCAGCACCACCGCGCACGTCGGTGTGCATCTCGAGGTGCACGCCGATGGCAACGCCATGCCCCGTGTAGCGTGCATCTCGATGCGCGTGACAATGTCCATTTGCAATCAGGCGCTCAATATTTCAAGGGCGATCTCAGTGTCGACGAGCAGACGGTCTTCAGCAGCTTCTTGCTGCAACTGTTGTTTCATCGATGTCCCCGCGCAGTATTTGAACTCAGGGGCCCCTTGAGTAATTGGAAGAGTCCGCCTAGGAGTTTCCACGTTGCGGCCCCGTGTCGATTCGTGAGCGCTCGCGGGAGCCCCGTGCGCTAGGCGGGGTCCGCCGAGGTCGCGCCACGTTGCCACCCGTGCCGCCCCACGGACGGTCGTGGGCGCCCCGTGCGGTGAAGGGGGCCCTCGAGGTCGCGCCACGTTGCCTCCCGTGCCACCTCGAGGGCGCTCGCGGGCGCCACGTGTGATGAGCTTACACCACGTGGCCTGCATCACATAGCTCACACTACATAGCTGACACCGCATAGCTCGCATCGGATAGCTTGCACTACACATGTTGCACCGCATAGTCCCGATCTCGTGCCGACACCACATAGACTGCATGACGTGGATTGCGCCACATATCTTACGCTGCGTAGTTGTCCCCTCCCTAGCTCACACGACATAGCTCACACGCATAGCTCACACGCATAGCATGCACCGCAGTAACTCACTGCTTTTGGGTCCGAGCAATGATTGGGACGGTAACGGTTGCCCCGATTAGTTTTTTTGGCGCAGTTGGCCGTGTAGGATCCAGGTCTCACCCCATGCAAATGCAGCTGGTGGGCTTGTCATGAAGCCCCGACCGCAGATCGTGTGAGGCAGAGAGCCAAGGCGCTGACATTAGGACCGCTTTGGGTTCGGAAGCGGCTTGCGGCTCCTCGGATGTCTGCATGGCTGTTCCTCCAGCGCTCCTTCTGCACTCGGGGCGCTCTTGGGGCCCACGGGGAGCTCTGTCCGAACAGTACAGTCGGGGCGCCGAGGAAGGAATCCGTTTCGTTCGGGAGGGGCTCCGTGTTCCTTAATTGTTTCACAGTTTGCCTCAGGTTGCCCTGAGGTTGTCGATGGGAAATCTAAGCTTTGCTTTATGGGAGACAGGGGCCTCGTTCCTTATTTAGGGTTCCTTAGGCCCCGACTGGCGGCGCATCGACCAAGAAAACATGTTGCTAGCAGGTGCCTCACGGACCTTTCTTGGCACCCAAGGGCCCTACTTAGGGACCCAGAGAAGTTGTTTGGGGGGCCAGGACCCCCAGAGGGTCGACGACACATGTGCCCCAGCATGACTTATATCACAGTGTGTTATTGTCTGTGACTGCTCCTGTCTTCTTCAGCTCAGGTCGGCGTCACCCCAACATACTTACCCCATATGTGTGTCGCCTCCCCCCCAGGGGCGACGCGCGCACCGAGAAATCTGATAGTATATGCGTCGTGGCGGGCGCTTTCTGGCCACACCGCTCGGGAAACGATATACTACAAGATGGGTGTACAATGTGCTCGGGTCGGATGCGCGCCTCCAAGGAGGACATACAGTACTAGTACGTCTCTGTGCCTCCCATCAGGTGGCCTGCACCTGTCGCGCGGCCCCAAGGGCCCCCAGCTCAAGAACGAGGCCCAGACGCTGCGGGCCTCCGGCATCGCGGACAGCGGCCAGTGCTTCCTGGGCCACGGGGCCCCTTGCGGCGCGGACGGCTTCGTGCTGCGCGTCGGCCTCTACTCGGCTGCCGACAAGTCGGGGCCCGCCAGGGCCAAGGTCGGCGGCGGGCGATAGGGGGGGGGGAGTGAGAGGGAGGAGGCCTTCTAAGTGGGCGGCAGGTCTTCTCGGAAAAGCACTCGCGCCTTCTTCTGAGATGTTCATGTCGCAACTGTTCGGAAAGCCGGGGGGGCTCTTCTCGTCTTTCTTTCTCTCCCAGGCCATAGATGATCGCATGAGCTTGCCTATGACTCGGCTTGTGTAGCGGTCGAGGTTGCTTGGGGGTCCTCTGCTTCACGCGCCTGTGCCAGCCACGCAGCAGTGTGATTCAGTGATCGCGCGCTCCCCATCTCCTCTCCTCCTGAGGAAAACAACTCCTGAGCCTTCTGAAGGAAACAACTCCTCAGGAGGTGGCAGGACTTCTCAGAAAACCTCGTGCCCTCTGAGAAGTTTGTGCCACGTCTTTGGGGGAAGGCTTGATTGTACAACTCCTCGGGAGGCCGGAGGACTTCCGAGCCTCCTGAGAAGGCCTTCTTCCTTCTGCCGGTGGTCTTCGGGTCGAAGCCAGGGGGCCTCCGCCGGCCGTGCGGGGCGATTTGGGCACCCCCGGAAAGTCGTCGACCAGGCGCAGCTGCTGGGCAGCAGGCCGAGGCTGGAGAACCGCCGGAAGACACCTGGAACCCTCGACCGTCGAGCATCCCGAAGCTTGACGAGCCAACAGCACACATCCGTACCCACAGGGGGGGGCGGAGAGGGCTATGGGTGCGTGTTGTCGGATGGTCCCCGCTCGAACGGGAGCGTGCCCCAGGGTCCGACAACCCGCACCCATACCCATAGCCAGTCCTCCTCTCAACGACCCCCCTATGGGTATGGGTGTGTGTTGCTCGTTCGTCAAAGCTGGGCAGCGGCCGAGAAGCGACGAACCCATGTGAAGACCTCGCTAGGCCTCATGGATGGGGTCGGAGTAGATGGGGTCGGAGGTTCGCGTCGCATCGTCGATGCATCAGCGATGCGTCTGGATGTGGAGCCCGATTTTTTCCACGCTGGCGTCGCCGATGTATTGCCGATGTCGCCGATGCGTCGCCCATGCATCGGCGATGTATCGGCGATGCGGCGCGATTCTCCTACCCCATCTACTCCGTCCCCATCCAGGAGCTTCTAAACTGCCTTCCCCCCTCGCCCGCCGCCGACAAAAGGAGCTGTTCTCCCACTGCGCCAAGGCCGCCTCGTCGGTGCGCGGCCTGCGGCAGGCGATCCTGGAGCCGCTGGCGCGCTGGGCCTCGGAGCAGGACCAGCCCCTGCGCTGTGCCCGAAGGGAGGGGCACATACGGGGCGTGGCAATGGACCACGGTACATCCTCCTCCTGCCCCTTTTTCTCCTCCTCCTCCTCCTCCTCCTCCTCCTCCTTCTCCTCCTCCTCCTCCTCCTCCTCCTCCTCCTCCTCCTCCTCCTCCTCCTTCCCCTCCCCCTCCTCTCCCTCCTCCTCACCCTCCTCCTCCTCATCCTGCCCCCCTCCTCCTCACCCTCCTCCTCCTCCTCCTCCTCCTCCTCCTCCTCCTCCTCCTCCTTCCCCTCCCCCTCCTCTCCCTCCTCCTCCTCCCCTTCTCCCCCTCCTCCTCCTCTCCTCCTCCTCCTCCTCCTCCTCCTCCTCCTCCTCCCTCCTCCTCCCCCTCCTCCTCCAATTCCTTCTTCTCCTCCTCCTCCTCCTCCTCCTCCTCCTCCCTCCTCTCTCCTCCTCCTCCTCCTCCTCCTCCCCCTCCTCCTTACCCTCCTCCTCTTCCTCCTCCTCCTCCTCATCCTCCTCCTCCAGAGGCGCATCACATGAGATTGCAAACGCACCGCTGTGCAAACAAATGTCGAACGGTTGCTCCAGTGTGTCCGCTCCTCCCTTTCGGCGAGGAGCAGCCCCCGTTCGCGCCGGACGGGCTGCAGTGGCGCCGCCTGCGCCTGCGGGACGGGCACGCGGGCAAGCAGTTCGCCATCCTGCGGGACGACCGCACGCTCCGCGGCGCCCTCCTGGGCCTTGCAGACGGCCGGCATGTGGCCGTGCAGGTGCTCGACCAGGACCGAGCTGGCTTCCCTCCGGTCCCCCAGTTCCCCGTTTCCCCGCCTGGCCATCTCCCCTACTGCCCTCCGCTTGCTCGCCGCAGCTTCCTCCACTGGGGCCTGGGAGGGAGACCAGGACAGGCGCAGCCTCAGGACTTGGACTTGGAGCCTGGAGCTCGGCCTGGCCTGCTAAGGTGCGGGGCTCGTCCCCTGTGCGGAGGTCTGCTGTGCGGGCGTCGCCCAGGGCCAGTGAGAGGCAGGGCCCCTCTTGGCTGCGGCAGCCTGATCTGCTAGGTTGCCATTTCAGCGGATCTTCGCTTGGGGACCCTGCGCTCCCCGCCCTCGCACAAGGACTGCCCAGATCGGCAAACTTCGAAAGAAGGAGAACACCATAAGCATCAACTTTTGGCGGTCCGCGCGGAGTGCCAAACATTTATGTGTATGCTGTTGCTGCTGTCTCCGACTGGCCGTCGACCAGCATGCAGCTGTCCCGATCAGATAGGATGTCGCCCTGCCAGCGGGTGCCCCACAGAAGTCGGTGCTTCCCCGCTGGCATTAAGTCGGGCCTGTCCCTCTACAGGAGGAGTATTCAAGAATAGTAGAAACATAGTCTGGGGACGACTTTTCGACTACGGGTATTGTTTGACTATTTATACGCGTTCGTCCAACATCCGCCTGAAGGGGGACATGCCCGACCTAACGCTGGCACCGAGGAACCTTCCCATGGATGGAATCCTCGGGCGTGCCAGGTAGCTCAAAGATGGTGGAACAATGGCGACGGCAATGCTAATGGCGATGGTGATGGTGCTGGTGGTGGTTATGGTGGCGATGGTGCTGGTAATGGTGATCGTGATGATGACGATGGTGGTGTTGGCGATTGTGATGGTGATGGTGATGATAGTGATGAGGACGCTGCTGCTGAGGATGAGGAGGAGGTCGGTGGTGATGATGGTGGTGTTGACGTTGTTGCTGCAGTTGATACTGCAGCTGTTGCTGCAGCTGCTGCTGCAGCTGTTGCTTTTGCTGAGTGTGATGATAATGACGCTGACGATGATGATCAGGATGATGCTGATTGTGATGCTAATGCTGCTGCTGCTGGTGATGATGGTAATGATGGTGTTGCCTCTGCATGTGCCGATGACGACAATGATGGTGATGGTGATGATGATGATGATGATGATGATGATGATGATGATGAGTATGAGTATGAGTATGAGTATGATGATGATGCTGATGATGATGATGATTATGGTGGTGGTGATGATGACGGTGGTGGTGACGATGATGTTGATGATGATGATGGTGATGCTTATTTTCATGATGATGCTGATGATGCTGCTGCTGCTGATGGTGATGATGATGATGATGATGATGATGTTGATGTTGATGGTGATGCTGATTAGGAAGAGCGTGTCCTGCCGCTGCTGGCAGAAAACCGGAGGGGGGAAACCTTTTCCCCCCCTCCACAAAATCCGGGGGGGGTCACTGGGGGTTCCAACGTCCCCCCCCGGTCAATCATGAAAAAGGGTGGGGGTCACTACCAGTTCGAACCCTCCCCCCCTACTCCCTCTTCGCCCCGGGCAAACAACTCCCCATTCTCCCCCACTCCGGATGGGGGACTGGTGGGGACAATGGTTGGGACGGTGGTGGGGATGGTGGTGGGGAGTGGGGACAGTGGACAGTGGGACAGTGGTGAGGACAGTGGGGACGGTGTGGAGAGTGGGACCGTGGTGGGGACAGTGGTGGGGACAGTGGGGGCAGTGGGACCGTGGTGGTGAGGGCGGTGGTGAGGACGGTGGTGGGGACACGGGAGTCGTTCGCTTGCGGCGAGAGCGGGGCGGGGGTGCCGACCCGGCAGAGACCCCCCTTGGTTTTCCGGGGGGGGGAGGTCGAACCTCGACCCCCCCCTTGATTTTCCGAGGGTTGGGGGGTGTGGGGGGGGGGGGTTCTTGCCGGGGGAGACGAGCGGGGGGTGGTTCGAGCAAGGGGGGGGACTTCCGGAGGGCTGGGGGGGACCCCCAGGTTCCGGAGGAAGAGGCGGGGGAATTTTCCACAGCAAAGCGGCGGTGGATCACGCTCTCTCGATGTTGGTGATGGTGATGTTGATGATGATGGCGATGGTAGATATTTTGATGATCAGGATGATGTTGGTGGTGATGATTATGATGCTGGTGCTGATGCTTATGATGGTGGGGTGGTTATGCTGGTGGAATTGATGAGGCCGTTGATGATGATGGAGAATCTAGTGACGCGAATTGTGATTGTGATTGTGATGCTGATTGAGTTCGCGAAGATGGTAATAATGATGATTGCAATAACGATGACGATGATGATGATGATGATGATGATGATGATGATGATGATGGTCAGATTGATGATGCTCATGACGATGATGCTGGTGGTTGGGATGATGGTGATGCTGACGGTCCTGAGATTGATGATGATGGTGATGATGCTGATTACGGTGGTAGTGGTGATGATGGTGATGATCACGTCATCGCCATCGTCATCGACATGGTCATCGTGATTGCGCGATGGTGGAGCTGGGGGGCCGCAGTGAAGCGGGAACCCGTCCCGAGGACGAGGAGCTCACGCCCGACGACTTGGTCGTCAGCGTCCGTGCGTGGCGCTACGCGGAGGGCAGGCTGTCGGCGGCCGCGGAGGTCGTCGTGCGCAGGTCGCAGGCCCTCTCGGAGCTCCGCGGCCTGCTCGACGCCAGGTACCACGCCCTGCTCACGAAGCCGGACGCGGAGGCGGGAGATGCCGTTCTCGGAGGCCGTGTAATTTAGAGCGTGAGTTCCCTGCCCCGCTTTCACTTCCAGTGAACACCAAGTCATGCCACGCGCCTCCTCGTCAAGCGACCTGACCAGTACAGGCCGTAGTTTGGCATCGCTTGGTATCTCTTGGAAGCGAGGGTGGTCAAAAGCGAGGTAGGTTTGTTTTCCCCTAGTTAATGAGGGTGCGATAGGTGGGGGGGGGGGCAGCCACGAAGTGGGCCCCGGAAGCTGCAGGGCCGTCTGTGCACCGTGTTCGAGAAGGTGTTTCTTGAAGGTGGAGCGGCAAGAAAAACGGCGACCGAAAACGGCAACAGAAACGGTTGCGGGATTGAGAGCGGAACTGGAACCAGAAACAAAAAAAACAGCGACTGAATTGGCAAAGAAACGGCGACGGAACTGGCAAGGGAACGGCGAAACGGAACCGGTGAAAAAATTGCCCTGTCGTTTCCAGGGCCCGCGCGAGGGATGACGGAAAGGGGCCCTTGAGGGCCTCTAAGGGGGCCTCCAGGGCCCGAAAATGGCACCTCATTTCCTCCCCCACACTATCGCCCCCCCATTACATTTGCGCTCGACGTTTTCCAGTAGACTCAGGCACGTTCTTCTTGCATGGCATTCCCCCCCTCCTCCCCTCCGCCGCCTTCTCCAGCAGCGCTGGGCCGAGGAGGCGTGCAGAACTTGCGGGAAGCCCAGCTTTTCCTGCGGGCCTCTTCGCGCCCCCCTCCCTCCCCCACCCCCATCCATGCAAGTGGGTTCGCCTCCAGAGGCCTCCGCCGGCGAGGACGCCGGGGAGGACCGCCTCGAGGTCGTGGCCCTGGCGTCGGCGGGGCCGCCGCTGACCGTGAAGCGGTGCGCGACCCTGCGGTGCGCACGGGGCACCGCCTCTCTGTGCTATGCACGCCCGCCTCTCGCGCGGAGGTTCCCCTCCTGGGCCCGGCGGTGGCTCGACACTCTGCAGTCAACTGATGAGGAGGAGGAGGAGGATGACAACGAGGAGGAGGAGGAGGAGGAGGAGGAGAGGAGGAGGAGGAGGAGGAGGAGGAGGGAGGAGGGGGAGTTGGTGGGGAGGGAGGATGAGGAAGAAATGAGGATGGGCAGCCTTCCCAAGGGTACCTTCGCAGCCTTGCCCCTTTCGGCCCCTCCGTCGCGGCGTTCGCTAGCCGACCTCGTTCGGCAAGCGTTGACTTGGCCCTCCGAGGCCCTCACATCCCTACCGCGCATCCTTATGATACTCCTAGGCCTCCCAGATGGGGTCGGCGCAGATGGGATCGGAAGAGGCCCGAGTTATATCAGGTGCCGCCACGGGGGCGCGAAGTGCTTCGCGATTCGCGACTCCTCCTCCTCGTCCTGATCCTCCTCCTCTTCCTCCCCTTTTTCCTCCTCCTCCCCTTACTCTTCCTCCTCCTCCTCCTCCTCCTCCTCCTCCTCCTCGCCCTCCTCCTCATCCGCCTGTTTTTCTTCTTCTCCCCTGGGCAGGGCGGCGGGACATCGCGAAGCTATTCTCAGAAGGAAAATTCGAGACGCTTCGCGTAACCCCACCACCGAGATAGTTCCTGCGTGTACGTGGGCCGTTAGCCCAATCGGCCGGCTGAAATAACCCCGCCGTCGGTTTGCCGCTGCGTCGGCCCGTGTGCTTCCGAGACGGCTCGCTTAAGGTGTTCGCCCTCTCTCCGCTTTAGGAATAGTTTTGCTCGCGGCGTGCGCGGGCCGGGACTCACAGGACGCTGGCCTCGGCCATGTCTGGGCCCACCCTTTGGAGTCGGCAGCATGCAGTGGCTCCCCCGTCGTCGTTGGTGTGACGGCGGCTTCAGCTCCCCATCTTGCACATTGGCGTAGTGACAGTACGGTCAGCCTTGTGGGCATTGGCAGATAGGGTCGTCGGTCCTGCACCTGTTTGGCGCCCGTGTAAGACGTCCGCTGCAGTCACAGGAGTGCCTTCAGGCTGCACAAGACGCTCACCGCTCTGGTACCAGGGCTCTCTTGGTCACTCCCATGGAGGCGGCTGCACTCCCCTCTGATGCGTGCAGGCTGGCCGACGTCCAAGTGAGTGATTGTTTGGCTTGCCTGGCAGTCCGGCCCCACCTGCGGGTCCGTCCCTTCTTTTGCTCCCCCCTACGCTCGCTGGCACACGTTCAGCGTCCGGTTTTTTGCCTTCTCTGTCCTCCCCACCTGGTCTGCCCATCCGTGGCCGACTCGCCTCTGCTGCACTCCGGCAGGGTTCCGACCCGGCCCCACCTGCGGGTCCGGCCTGTGGTTGCCCACCTGTGGCCGCCTCGCCTAATCGTCTTGCATGTGCATTCCGCGCGTTCTCGCGCTAATCATCGCGCGCTGTGCCCCAGCCTCGTTCTGACCGCCCTCTGGACTTTTCCTTGCGGGCCGCAAATCAAAAAAATAACCCCACCAGTCACGCAGTGGCGGGCCTCTCCCCCGAGAGACCGCCAGATGACGAGGGAATTGGCGACCTTACACATGTGACATTGCGGCTGTTGGCTGCACCTCCATTCCTCCTCCTCCTCCTCCTCCTTCTCCTTACCGACACATGTGAACATTGCGGCTGTTGGTTGCACCCCCCCTTTCCTCCCCGTGGTCAGAGTCAGCCCTAGCTGCGTTCCAGCGCTCCATGAGGTGGTCGCGGCAGCTGCGAATCTCGGCGACTATCGTGACCGGTCCCTGGAAGTGCAGTATACCGGCTCTTGGGCCAGCGTGTCCTCGCTCATCGTTGCTGCCCCGGACAGTCACTGGTTTCGGAGACGATGACGACACACCAGCTCCCCCCCGGGCAGCAGTGCGGGCCGCGGAGTGAGTGCTCTGTTGGTAGTAGCCGTCCCCCAGCTCTCTCTGTGGTTTGTTTCAACCCTGACTACACCCCAGCGCCTATGTGCTGGCCGCGGCTACAGCGTACCTCGGCGACCGTCGGCCGTTACCCGCTTGGCGGCAGTACTGGTGCTTGGGCCTGCGTGTCCTCTTCCATCGTTGCTTCCTGGCTGTCGCTGGTTTCGGAGGCGATGGCTGACGCACCAGCCCCACCATGGGCAGCGGTGTGGATCGTGGAGTGAGAGTTCTGTAGGTCCCTGCCCTGTGTCAGCCGACCCCGCGTACGGCGGTGAGACCTCGCGCTGAGTGGTTCAGCCTTCAGCGTGTCGCTTCGGCGCTACCTGCCTGATCGGCTAGGTTGGCTGCGCGGACTGGCGCTGTCAGGGCGACTCCTCCGCTGCGTAGCACTGCGGCTGCTCACCTCTGTGTGGCTGGCGCCTAGGTGCGTTCGCCGTAATGTAGCGCATTTTGCTTAATGCATGTGCACATGCGTTTTCTCTGCGTTTTGTTACTGCAGGTGTGTTGCCTGTTGTAGCTAATCCGCCTCGCCTGGTGGCCCAGACGACGCCTTCCGCTCCCTGTCCGCCGCCTCGGAGCCGCCGACCAAAAAGTAACCCCACCAGCATGAATTCCCGTGCCTGGTGATCTCGCTTCCATGGTACTCGCACGTTGCAACTCCCCAGGCGATTCCGCAGCTGGCAGCTTCCACCCCTCGGTGCAGCCCAGCCCCGGCGCAGCTTCCCTCGGCGGTGGGTTTAGTCTGCTTGCTCGGCGCGCGCGCGCCGGCAATTAGGGTGCTCGCGGCCTGTGCTAATCCTTTGACGCTGTCGGCGCGCTCGCCTGCAGCTGCGACTGCCCATCCAGAGACGATCCGGCCCATCCAGAGACGATGCCCAGATGATTTGCCTCGATCAGGGAGCAGGTTTCAGGGAAAGCCCCGCCGCCTTCTGAGAAGGCCTCCTCCCTCTCACGTCCCCCCCTCGGTCGCCGCCGACAGCAGGGGCCTGGGGGGGATCCTCTGGCATGGCAGCAGGCAGGCCGGTGCCGATCTGCACTCTCGCTGCTGTCGGCCAGGCTCCTGGCCAAGCTTCCTGCCAAGGGCCCCCTGCGAGCCTTGGTGTGCGGGGCGGGGGGAGGAGGAGGAGGAGGAGGATGAAGAGGAGGAGGAGGAGGACCAGTGTAAACACAGACTCCATCAACGATGTCGGAATTCACCCTCCCTCCCTGCTTCCTCTTCAGAAGCCCCTACAACGGTTCATTTCCATTGAGGGAACTGCCTCCTTGGAAACAACCGTTTGAAGACCCTGAATCATGGCAAAACATTGTTCTCGAGATTCCAACGCCGCGGATCAACATGACTGTTGTTTCTTGACGATCCGGGATCGTGCCAGAACGCCTCCCTTGGATTCAAATAAACACCGCGAATCAACGTAACGGTTGCGCCTGCAAAATCCGGAATCCGTCCAAAACCCCATGTGTGGTACGCTGATCATGGGAATCCGTGAACATAGTGCACATTGTATCAACGAATGTGCGCGGCGCTGAGGCGAGAACCACCTTTTGAAAACGAACCGCCCTCACTCCGTGAAGCTCTTGCAAGGCGTTAGTGGCGAAAACCACATTTTAAAACCGCGTTGTCCTCAATCCGTGAAGCCCTTGTGAACTTTTGAAACAAATGTGCTCGGCGCTAAGGCGAGAGCCACATCTTGAAAACGAGTCGCCATCATCCCGTGGAACTCGTGCAAGTTTTGTTAACCGATTGCGCGCGACGCTAAGGCGAGAACCACATTTTGATCATAATCTGGCCTCCATATGTGAAGCCGGAGCCACGTTTGAAAGGAATGGAGGAGGAGGAAGAGGACGAGGAGGAGGAGGAGGAGGAAGCGGAAGAGGAAGAGGAGGAGGAGGAGGAGCTGGAGGACAAGGACGAGGAGGAGGAGGAAGAGGAGGAGGAGAAGGAGGAGGAGGAGGAGGAGCTGGAGGAGTAGGGTGGGGAGGACAAGGAGGAGGGAGGAGGAGGAGGAGGAAGGAGGGGATGGCACCCCGGGTGCGGCGGGAGTTAGTGTCAGCCTCAGGTGGGGCGAGTCGCAGCTGAACGCCACCGACAGCGACAGCCCAGGGAGCGGGCAAGGGGCCGCGTGCCCCCGCCTTCGGGGCGAGGGGGCCGAGTTGGGAGGGGGTTGTGGTGCAGCGTGGCCTAGGAGTGGTGGGCTCCTCCACCCACTTGTCCTCCTCCTCTCTCCCCCCGTCCTCCTCTTCCTCCTCCTCCTCCTTCCCCTCATCCTCCCCCCACCCTCCTCTTCCTCCTTTTCCTCCTTCTTTCTCCTCCGCCTCTCCTCCACCTCCTCCTTCTCCTCCTCCTCCTCCTCCTCCTCCTCCTCCTCCCTCTCCTCCTCCCTCTCCTCCTCCCTCTCCTCCTCCTCCAACTCCTCCTCCTCCTCCTCCTCCTCCTCCTCCACCTCCTCCTCTTTTTCCTCCTCCTCCTCGTCTCATGGTCCGCCGGCCTCGGCCAGGCCTGCTGCCAGCACGGCGGCTCGTGGCGGCGAGGCCGTCGCTCCCCGGGTGAGGGCCGCCCCATTTTGGATTGGCGACGAGTCCGAGGGGGACGCGCAAGGACCTACTGGTGCACTATGTGTCCTCCTTGGAGGCGTGCGTCCGACCCGAACATATAGTATAGCCATCTACGCCGGTGAGCCTGGGGGCGAATGAGGGGGAGAAGGCCTTCTCAGAAGGCTCGGAAGTCCCCCTGGCTTTCCGGGAACTACTCTGGCCCGATGAGAGACACCGAAAGCCTCTCTCAGAAGGCCGGAGGCCTTCTGAAAAGTCCCGCCGCCTTCTAAGAAGGTCTCCTTCCCACTTCCCCCCCTCGCTCGCCGTCGCTCAGAGGCGGGAGTCCCAGGTCCCAGGCCTCCGACGTCATCATTTTACGACGTGGGCCCCCCCAGAGGCAAGGGCCCCTCACCCCTAGCGCGTCCTTCGTCTCGAGTTGTTCCTTCCGCTCTCCCCCATCGCGCTCTTTTCCTTTGCGCTCTCGTGCCTGAGTTCGCTTCCTGTGCACCCCAGCGCTTGCTGTCAGGAGCTTAAAAAAAACGTTCACGTAGATGAGTCCGTGCTGGTTGCGGGAGCACGCATGGACTACGCGAACGGTCGTATCACGCGGCTGGTCTCGCGGACTGGGAGGCCGTGTCCATGTACGTGGTTGGGCGCATACCTCCTTTGTTGGCTCCCGGTGCTGACCGGCGTCTGACCGTCTTGGACCACATGCCGCCCGCAGGCTCCAAAGTCTCCTCTCCTCGAGTCGTTCCCGACGGCCCCGGGGCCCGGCGAGGGCCCCGCGAGGCCGAGAGCCGCCGAGAGCCTTCCGCCACGACGCCCGCACGACGCGAGGCGGTCGTGGCGGGGCCCCGCCCTGGAGCGCGGCGGCGAGCGCCCCGCTGCCACGCTCCCTGCGCAGCCTGCGGCGGCCGCTGGCGGAGCTCCGGGACCTGCGCGACGGGGCGACCCTGGTGGTGCGGTCGGCACGCGCTGCCGCGCGGGGCCCCCCGGGCGAGCCGGCCAGGCCGGCGGGGGCGCCGCCGGCCGCGGCGGCGCGCGCGAAGGCCAAGGCTCGGCGCCAGCAGTGGGTGCGGGGTCGGGATGGGTGCGGGAAGAACGTGGGTGAAGACCAGCAGCAGCCCCTGTTCACTTTGAACAGGGCTCGCTGGCCGCGCCGCCGCGGACGTTGTCCATGTGAGACAGAAGGCCGCCTGCCCAAGAGCGGCCTTTTGGTCAACATCTGTTGTTATGCATTGTGCCCATTTGTCCTTACCCATTTGTGAAGCAGTGGCGAAGCGCCCAGGCTCGCCTATAGGCCTACTCGAGGATGTTCTAAGAACCCAGTGTGGTGTGCACGAGATGATCTCATTGTCTTTCTGGCGGGGACCGTCCTGTTTTAGCACATCGGGCCTCTATGTTCTAAGGACGTCGGTTTGGGATCTCAGAACACTCCTGGGTTCTGGAAGATTTCGCGGTATGCCTCTAGGGCTGCCGGGGCGGTCGGTCCCTGCGCAAGACGTCGGGCGTCCAGAGGTCGGGGAAGGAGCTCCCAGGAGCGGCCGCGGGCCCGGGAGTCCGGCGTCCCAGACGGGGTCGCGCGCCACCAGAACAAGATCAGGGCGGCAGGATTTTCATCGGAGATCGGTAGGCCTCCCAGCCTGACACGTCGATTACAGTCGACCCGCAGAGTGAGGATAGGCATCCTTCCCAAGGGTAACCTTGCATCCTTGCTTCCTGGGTCCATCCCTGGACACTCTCGTTGGCCGCGCCCCGCTCGAAACGCTTCGCAGTGGGCGTCCAAGGGCCTTGCATCCTTACCGCGCATCCTTAATCTGCGGGTTGACTGTAGTGAATTGGCAGTTCTCGGTTCGCGAGAGGGCGGCACGGCCGTTATGCTTGCGGGTCCAGAAGCCGTCGGCTTCGCTTCTGTAGGCCGCTTGCACTCAAGGGTGGCTTACTGAACGGGAGGGTTGGCCACCGCCGGTTATAGAAGTTTCGCCATCCTGGTGCCCCCGCCGGGCCTCGGGGCCGTCAACCAACGACGCGGGATGAGAAAGCGGCCCTCGGGCAACGGGGCGGGGCTCGCGGGGGTCGCGCGCTGAAGAATTCAGTTCGTCGCATGTCTGGAAACAGAGGAGCGAGAAGCCATGACCATCGTTTCCGGTGATCAAGCAGTGACAGAACCACAAAAAAAAACTCGGGAGGCTGAACGGATTTCTTGGATCGGTGCTGGGGCCCCTGGCACGCTCCGCGCGCCAGGGATGGGGGTCCAGCGCTGGTCCCAGAAGTCCGCGCGGAGCTCTGAGCTTTTAGGTTGATGCCATTGTCTTTCCGAGGTGCGTTCCAGTACTGCCCAGCATGACCAGGACTGTTCACATGGTTTCGCCCTGGCTGCAGAAGCGGGGGCCGTCACATCAGGTGGCAGTCCTGGAGAACGCATCTCGAGCCAATCGCATCGTGGCATCGCCCCTGTCCTCGGGTAAGTCGCTCCAAAGCGTTCCAAAACCACGGGGCCCACAGGTGTACACCACCACCACCACCACCACCACGACCACCACCACCACCGCCACCACCACCACCACCACCACCACCACCACCACCACCACCACCACCACCACCACCACCACCACCACCACCACCACCACCACCACCACCACCACCACCACCCCCACCCTGATCCCCCCCCCTCTCCCAGAACGGAGGGGGAGGAGGGCGAGGGCGGAGGAGGGGGGGAGGCATCGACGCTCTGGTGGCGGTGTGTGTGTGTGTGTGTGTGTGTGTGTGTCCCTGGGGCCCGCAGCGGCGCTCCAAGGGGGGCCCTGTGGCGCCCGAGGTGCCGCCCCCGCGGAGAGAGCCGCCGGGCTCTCGGCGGCGGGGCGCGCCGCGGGGGGCGCGCCGCCCTCGAGGCTCGAGCGGCTGCCCTCGAGCGGAGAGGGCAAGAGCACCGCTGAGGATTTGTTGGGGCCACGTTTGAGGCGGGCGTGTCCCCCCTACAGGGGGGTTTTCGACGAAACATAAAAAACAGTACCCCAAAAGTACCCCAAAATGGTCAAACAATGTTTAAAAAATAGTCCCCAGACAATTGTTGGGCTATTGGCGGATATTTTTGGGGGGTATTTTTCATTTGTCGTCGAAAATCCCCCTGTAGGGGGAGAGGCCCGACTTGAGGCTGCGTTTGAGTCGGGCATGTCCCTCTGCAGGAGGACTGTTCAAAAAGACAGGGGGTGAAAATAGTCTGGGGGCGATTGGTTCCACCATGCTCCACCATTTTTGCACATTCTTTACATCTCTTTCGTTTTTTCCCAAATGCGCCTGTAGGAGGGCACGCCCGGCCTCAGGCTATTTTCGGCCCCGCGACCGTCAGAATATGGCTCGGGACAAAATCCAGTCCCCTGTGGACCCAGACGTGCGACGTCCTGGCTGTTTCGCTGCGAGGTCCCTGGGAGTCCCGACCCTTTCCCTGGGGCCGGTTTCTCATCCTGGGCCGCTCGTTGACGGTCCCGGGGCCCGGCGTGGTCCCCGGGAGGGCGACAGTGTCAAGATCTTGCCGTCCTGAGTTTGAGTCAGCGCGATCGTGTCTGGGAAGGTCTGGGCCCACGCTGTGGGCAATCCTCACGACGCCAGGTGGAGGGAGCGGGGGGGGGGCAGTGCGGAGGGAGCAGGACGCCGCAGTGGGAGCCCATTCGCTTGCGGGAAGGCCCCTGCATGGGTTCTTGGCGCGAGGTGTCCCGGGGGCAAGACTCGAGCCTGCTCCGGGGCTCAAGGGGCTCAAGGGGCGGGGGTCGGTGCAAACGGGGGTCAGCCAGGGCGCTGGATGCAGGATCTTGCAGAGCCAGGGCTGCATTGGCCAGGGCTTGCGCGCAGGATCCTGCAGGATCCTGCGGGATCTGGTAAAACTTGGCTGGCCCAGGTTTGCCTTGGCCTGGCCGGCACGTCGACGTCCCCGACTGCTCTTGTGTCGGCCGCGAGCCATGCAGTATACCACTTAGGCCAGGGAAGGCCATGCCAAGACTCCCCCCCTCCCCCCCCCGCCCTCTTGCCGGCCACGGGAGGAGGAGGAGGAGGAGGAGGAGGAGGAGGAGGAGGAGGAGAGAGGAGGAGGAGGGTTGGAGGAGTAGCAGGGGGAGGAGGAGGAGGAGGAGGAGGAGGAGGAGGAGGAGGAGAAGGAGGAGGAGGAGGAGGAGGAGGAAGAGGAGGAGGAGGAGGAGGAGGAGGAGGAGGAGGAGGAGGAGCTTGCCTCCCCTTGGACAGCACTGTGCCTCGAGCCTCGAGGGGGCGTCCTGGCGGGCCCTTGGACGCCCCTCGCGGGCTCAGCAGTCAGCCGCCCGCCCGAGAGGCGCAGGCCACCGGCGCCGGCAGCTCTCCCAGCGTCGTCGTGGCCGGCTGCCGCCCTGGGCGGGAGAGGGCCCTCGTCATCGAGGCTCGGAGAGGAGAAAACGGCACACAGTCCCAGACATGACCGCGAGAAATACAGAACATCCGGACGCCTATTTTTTTTGTTGTCTTTTTATGATTTTCAGCCTCCGGGAGTCCTCGCCAGGCCCCCCGGGCCCGTCGAAGCATGGCTCAGTGTGAAAAAATTGGCCATGGGGAGCGGGTCGGGACTCACAGGGACCGTGGACCTCAGGGGTGGGGTCCGAGCAGATGGGGTCGGAGGATAACGCCGCATCGCCGATGCATGGGCGATGCGGCTCGATGATGACCTGACTTTCTCCACGCTAACGTCGCCGATGCACCGCCGACGTCGCCGATGCCTCGTCCATGCCTCGGGGATGCGGCACGAGTCTCCGACCCCACCTGCTCGGACCCGATCGGGGAGGCCTCCAGGGGATCGCGCATCTGAGAAACGCTGGGACGCCGCTTCAAGGACCAACTTGGGCTCAGGAGTGGCTCTGGCGCCTGGGCCACTCCTCCGATCCGGGCCGGTTCTGGCGTTCCCAGCGGTAGCACGATGGCCGTCGACGAGCAAAGAGGAGAGGCACAAGCAGCAAAGCAGCAAGACGTCCTCTAGCAAACAATAGAGTGGTAACCCGAGAGGGGGGCGGGGCCCCCAGAGGATTGGCAATCGCCAGAGGATTGGCAATCTCCAGAGGATTGGCAATCCCCAGAAGATAGGCAAATCCCCAGAGGGTTCGGAGGTCCGCGCGGATCTCTCCGGCGGCGCCTCGGGCGTCGCCCCCCCCCGGGAAGCTCAAGGCGCGCCACCGGAGGGGTGTCCAGCGCCGACCGAAGGAATCTGCGCGGGCCTCCGAAGGCGTCTGGTTGTGTTAAGTCGGGCGTGTCGCTTGAACCAAAGACAGTACAGCATATTCTGGGGACGACTTGTCTACCATGTTTGACCATGTTTGAGTATGGTTTGGCTATTTTTCCAGTCTTGCATCCCCAGTCCCACTGTAGGAGGACATGCCCGACCCAATGTCTGTGCAGCGCCTCCGTCTCCCAGAGGTGGCCCATCCCGAGGCTCGCGCCGCCTCTGAGCCAGGGGACGTCCCCCCTGTGACCGCCGAGGTCGATGCTGGTGCGGAGTAGCCGCCCAGCGTCTCCGAGGTTAGGAGCGCCCGGACTCCAAGGCTCTCGCTCGTGGGGGAAGCCGAGAGAAAAATAGGGGCACGAGCACGGTTGCATCGACGTCTCTTGTGGCGCGGGAGGCGGTAGTTGTGGATCGGGGAGGAGTAGTAGCAGCAGCAGCAGGATGATGAGCAGGAGGAGCTGGATGATGAAGGGTGGGGACGAGGAAGGCGAGGACGACCATGCAGGAAGATGAGAAGGGGGAGGGGGGAGGCGGAGGAGGGGTAGGAGGAATTGGAGGAGAAGGAGGGGGGAAGAGGAGGAGGAGGAGGAAGAAAAAGACGGAGGCATGTGCGGCTGGGCGACCAACATCGCATTTGGTCAAACGATACACGCCGTGGTCATGCGGAGTGTTGGTTTATCCTGTTTCTGATTCTGCTATGGCAAGTATCGCTG
>CAUYUJ010016170.1:140000-167500 GCA_963575745.1 Prorocentrum cordatum | reverse complement strand
TTGTCACCACAGCTCGACGGGGCTGTGGGAAAGACTTCTTGCCCTGTGGTTGGCCAGCCACAGCAGGTGCGGGCCCGCCGTGCCACCCCTGAAAGGCCCGATGGGGTTACTCGAAGGGGCCCCCCGACGTGGGGGGCGCGGGAACTTAAGGGGGCAACGGGGCCTCCGCTGCTTGAGGCCGGCGGCCAAGTGGGGGTGGTGCCGGTGGCCGTGTCTCGGGGTGGCATCTCGAGGAGCCTCGCAACGGCGGCGCAGATGTGACGCCTGGGGCGGGTCTGTTACTAGACCCCTGACCTCCTCGCGCTGTGACCATCTCGCGACGGCCTCCTCCTCCTCCTCCTCCTCCTCCTCCTCCTCCTCCTCCCTCCTCCTCTTCCTCCTCCTCCTCCTCCTCCTCCTCCTCCTCCTCCTCCTCTCCTCCTCCTCCTCCTCCTCCTCCTCCTCCTCCTCCTCCTCCTCCTCCTCCTCCTCCTCCTCCTCCTCCTCCTCCTCCTCCTCCTCCTCCTCCTCATCCCTACAAGCACTCCCTACGCTGGGCTCCTCCCTACCAGCGCCCGCAAGCGCCGACCCCGACCCTGCTCCTCCGCAGGGCAGCGGGCCTCGCGGAGGGCCTTGCGGAAGCCGCCTCGTGGAAGCCGCGCCGCGACGGTCCCCCGTTCGGGGTGCAATCAGTGGCAGACAGTCCGGGCGCTGAAGAAGGAACCCTTTTCTCGTTGGGGGGGGGCTCGGTGTTTCTAAGGGCTTCCGTGGGGAACCGAAGCTCAACCTGTGGGAACAAGGGGCTTCGTTCCTTCTTTCGGGCTCCTTATAGGTCAGCGCCCCGACTGTGAGCGCATAGACACAACATCTCGGAGCTCCCCGCGGAGTTCTCGGGTCGGCGCTGGACCCCCGCCCCCATGGCGCGCGAGGCGCCGCCCAGGGGGCGGCGCCGGAGGCGCCGCCCACTGGGGGCTCCCCGGCGCCGAGATCCGAGGCGGGCCGCCGAGCAGCTGTGCTTCCGTCGCGGCTTTCGGAGGTGGATCGACCCCCTGCCCCGACACGTCGAGTAAGGAGTTGGCCGTTGTCGGTTCGCGAGAGGGCGTCGCGGCCGTCAGTTTTGCGGGTCCAGGTGCGCCGGTTTGGGTCCCAGGGCGTTTGCACTAGAAGGGGAGGTTCACTAAGAAAGGGAGGTTTGTCCACCGCCGAGGTTTGCTCCCGGAGCTGGGGCCGCGCCCGTGGGAGAGAGCTGGGGCGGCGTCCGCGCGAGGGAGGCCCGGGCTTCCAGCTGCGCGGTGCAGCAGGGAAGGAAAATCCACCCGGAACGGACAATTGGCGCTTACATCGGGGGCGGAAAAGAGGGGGGTGATGACTAGGGGGGGGGGGATATCACGGCGGGGGCCATGATATTTCCCCAGATGTCATGGCGCCCCTTCCTATTTCATTACGTCCCTGGCCCCGCCGCCGGGCCGCGCACATGCCGCCGGTCATGATTTGCACCCCCCCCCTCTTGGACACCCCCCTCTTGGCCGCTCCCGAAAAATCCACCCGGACCGGACAATTGGCGTTTACAAAACGGCCTTGGGCGTTCACGAAACAGCCCTGCCCTGCTCGGTTCCTTCAGTGGGGGCGTTTCGTAAGCGGCTTCTCTTGTCGGGGTGGTTCTAGTCCCAAACCTGGATAGCAGGGCGCCCAAGGAGCGCGGGAAGGCTTGGCGAAGCCATCTGTCAGGACCTGGAGAGGGCGAGGGCTTCCGAAGGTCCTTCTGGAGCGCTTCCGAGCACGTGGACGGAGCTGCCAAGGACTGCGCAAGAGATGCGGAGAAGCTTCACGGAGAGATTTCAGGCACCCGCACTGGGAACGATTAGGACAACGCTTGCCAGAACACGTGGCAAGCTCAAGCAGCCTGCTGCGGGGATGCCTGACGGGGAGCTGCGGAGAGGAGCTGGCGTAGCCCTGCCGGCCGGCTTCTTCTCGAACAACCTTTTTCAGCTCTCCAAGGAGATATCCAGGAATCACGGGAGCCGTGTATATCCTTTTAATTATGTCTTACAGGGTGCACTCGCGTCGATTTGCGCTTGGTAATCGATGAGATAGCGCCGGTTTAGCGTCGCGTCGGCTACCGTCGATGTAGCGTCGACCCACGTTGATCAGCGTCGGTTCTCGGGCCGAAGGAAAGGGGGGATAGGGAAAGGGGGGGGGTACGAAAGCTGCTGCAGGCAGCTGGTTTCGGCCCCGCCGCCGGGCCCATGCCTCGATACATCGGAGCCTCCCGGCGCCGGGAGGCGCCGGGAAAATCAGCTAGCTACGTGAGCTGATTCTCACCCCCCCCCTTTGATGTGCCCCCCTTTCGCCCGGCCCGAGGCTCGCGGGAGCCAACAAGACGGCCTGGGATGCGGGTAATGTCTTTATCCACATCCAGTGCGTCTTAGAGTTTCGGCCACTCTTCCCAAGAAACATGAGGCGCACTGGATATGGATTATAATCTGCCTCCAAAAGGCTCGATTTTTATCCATATCCAGTGCGCCTCGGCCTTGCGGAGCCCCTTCCAAGAAAGTTCAAGACGCACTGGATATGGATATAAATCTTGCCCGCATGGGAGGCTCCATCGAGCTGCCACCGCAAGCAGCCGGGCACGCGCGGGAGCGGCACCTGCAGGGGGGATGGCTCGCCCGCTGCGCCGCCACCGCCTCTGACGTGTGCTTGCCTGCAGGCTTGCCGGAGGGCCGGAGGCACCCCTGACCAGCCTGGAACATATCCCTATCCCTATGCTGGGCACCTCTCCATCACGATGCCAATCTTAGGGATTCCCTTTTTTTTGAGGGCGAATCCCGAAGATTGTCATCGCCTTTTGGCGTGCCAATCCTAGGGATAGGGATACGTTCGAGGCTGGTAAACCCCGAAGAGGGCGTTCGCTGCTCCTCTGCTGGAATGCCCTCGGGGCCACCCCGGACCCTTTCACCTCCTCTGGGGGCCGCAGGGCTGTCAGGGCCACACATCCCTCCTACTCCCCCTCCTCCTCCTCCTCCTCCTCCTCCTCCTCCTCCTCCTCCTCCTCCCCCTCCTCCCCCTCCTCCTCCTCCTCCCCCTCCTCCTCCTCCTCCTCTTCCTCCTCCTCCTTTTTCACCTCACCCTCCAGACCCCCCTCGCCAGGCGAGATAGCCGAAGAAGCGACAGCACATGGATGAATGCGCGTGGACTGGCGGCGGGTCCCGCTGGCTTTCGTGCTCGATCGACGCTGCCCGTCGCCACGGCAGAACTCTCTGGCTGCAATCTGTCGGGAGGTACCTTCCCGGCCCATGGATCTGGCGCCCTCGCGCCAGATCCACGGATCTAGCATGCCTCACGGAGTCTGCAACGTTTGGGTGCCTCGATGCCTAGATCCAGAGTCCACACCCATCCGTGGTCCGCGGTAGCATCTAGCTGCCGCGGGGTCTCCCAGTCCATGTGAGCAGATGCCCGAGATATGCACTCCCAGACCTGCCACTGCGGCCCGGCCCGGCCAGGCAGGAGCCGACGCCTGGGTCCGAGGATACCAGAGGCAGCGGAAGCGCGGCGCTCGTCCGCGCGAGGAGTGCCATGCCATGTCGCGCGCGGCGGACCAGACCAGAGCAAGCCAGAGTGCGCCTTTTTGCGCGACAAGGAGTCGCCCGTGGGTCTACCAGAAGAAGCTCAGCGGTCTCGGTTGGAACGGGTGCGGGGAGGGTTGGACTGCTCCACCCCAGCTCGTTACACCGGCTGAGATTGCGCAGCAGCCACTGGCATTGGGCTCTCCGACGGGACGGCCAGCGAGGCCTCCTCCAGGACATATTCGCATGACGACCAAGGATGACTGCGACATTTTGCCTGCCAAAGTATTGAAGGCCATCTACCCCAAGCTCGCCGCCACCAAACCCGCGCTAGAGGTGACCATCTCGCACAATCCCGAGACCAACGCCCCAGGGTTGTGCACATTGGAGTTCGGTCAGGACCTGCCCAAGGCACGTCTCCAGTAGGCCGGTCTCCGCCATTCTGAGTTCAGTCTGTTCTGCATCAGTGCCAGGGAGCCTCGGGTGGCCGGAATCGGAGTTTGATCGAGAGCTCCCACCCTACAGTGCCGTTTTTATACATGCTCCACGTGCGGATCATGAATTAAAAATGCAGGGATTTAGTATAAGAACAACGATGAGTTCATGCATACATTCATTCATACATTAATCATGCATATAAAATCCCATAATTTTTAAATTCCTATGTATTAAAAGCTGCCCCGTACCCAGCCGATTCGCCCTTCTTCGATTCTCGAGAGGGCGTCGTGCCTGGAGTTGTTGCGGGCCTGCGCCAGCGGATTCTGTCGGTCGCTGTCTCCGGAGAGTGTTCTGCTAAAGGGAGGCCTGTCCACCCCCGAGAGGACGATGCCGACCCGCTTAGCATTAAGTCGGGCGCGCTCCTCTCCAGGAGGAAAATTCGAAAATGGTGAAAAATCGCATGGGGACGATGCTTTGAGTATTGTTGCCTATGTTTGAATATTTGCTGCTGCCTTTCATTTTTCGCCTAAAATCCCCCTGTAGGAGGCCGACCTGAGCTCAGCAGGCAAGCGAGAGGCCGAGGCCTCCAGCCGAGACCACAGGCCCTGCGACTAAGGACAGAGGCGAGGACTCCGCGGTATCGCCTAACGCTAATCTCCAGTCCCCATCCCCGAGTCTAAGGCCCGATCCGCAGAGGCGACCAACATTGCACTGGGAGAGCTAAGGAGTGCCCAACGGCTGCAGGCTGGGGCCCAGGCCCAGGCGGCAACCGTACGACTATGAGGAGTCGCCAACGCGTCCAAGAGGCGAAGCTATGCTCTGGGGGGGGAGAGGTTATCCTTCCAGCAACTGGGAGGCGGTCCAGGCCTAAGCAACAGTGCCCAAGACGACGCGCTCCTGGGCCTGGGCGAGGTCCAACGACCAGACCGGGTCCTCTCGATGGTTGGGGGTCCTCGGGTCGAGGGCCACTTGACGGCTGGACCAGCCGCAAGTCGGGCATCAGCGCACGGGCCCGCGATCCCTCCTGGCCTGGCAGGCGCATGCAGACTGCGCCCCGCCAGGCAAGTGTTACCTTTGTCGGACTCGGGGCGACGAGGCTGAAGCGTTCTGTGAGACAGGACGTGCGAGGCCGACCGGTCGGCTTAGCGGCGCACGGCTTGGGCAGACGGCGCGTGCAGAACAGGACGTGCAGGCAGCGAGAGAAAAGCAGAGTGGCCCGTAAGGGCCAGGAGTAATTCTTCCGCCCCCTCAAGGCAAGTCTCCCCGTTCTCCTCGCCCCCCTCTCCGGAGCCCCCTGTCCCGCGGAGCGACGCTTTCGCCGCCGCGCTGGCCGCACCTGCTGCACCAGCAAGGACTGCGGAGGAAACAGGTGCTGATACGGCTGCCCTGGCTTCGTTTTTGCCCGTTTGCTAGGGCCACCACGAGGGAGCGAAGGCAGTCGCGCTTCTCGGTCTGGGCGATGCAGAGCGAGGCGCGAGTCCGTCATCCTGTTCCAGGGGAGGAGGGGTCGGGGGGGCGGCGCGAAAGCGCGAAGATCATCGCGCTTCGCGCTTCGGGCAGCGCGAAGCGCGAAGATAGTTGCCCTTGTTTGAGGCCTCCTGGGAGCTCCTCGCCGCCACGGCTGGCTTCGCCTCGACATCCTGGTCAGAACGCACCCCAGGAGAGCCCCGGGGAATAGAGGTATCAGTACCCTTCGGATTTCCCACAGGTGGTCTTCCAGCTTCAGCGATTGCCACGTCTCGTGACTAGGTGGCCCTTCCGGGATGCATGCCCTCTTCGGCACCCAATTCTACGAACAGGTGGGGCTCCACTCCCTCGCAAGCTGTGGGAGGGAGGGTTCTGATGTCAGGCGTGGCGTGGGCGCACCAAGCGTGTCTTTCCCACCCCCTCTCTCTTCCTCTCTCCCGCCCCGATGGCGCTCCGTTGAGACACGGCCTTGTCCTCAGGATCACCACGGTGCCCTACGATCCGGAGCTCTTCGGCACGGAGGACCCAGGGGAGCTGCTAGGGGACGGTGCCTCCAGACACCCTCTTGGGTGGACGTCTGGTCGGCAGTCGGTGTTCGGAGTGGTGGTTCCACAATCCGCCCAGATGGGGCCCGAGCAGATGGGGTCGGAGGATCGCGCCGGATCACCGAGGCATCGGCGATGCGGCGCCATCCATGGCCCGAATTTAGCGATCCTGACGTCACCCGTGGCACCGCCGATGCGTTGACCTGCACGGTGCGAAGACCCGGCCCCATCCAAAGTCAAGACGCTGAGGCGATGGCCCTTTCGGGCTTGGGAGGGAGCTTGGTTTTTGAGAGAAAGTCTTCAATTATTGCCCCCCCTGTGTCTTTCGGCGGGAAAGGAACTCGCCCCTCATCCTCCTCCTCCCTTTCCTCCTCCTCCTCCTCCCTTTACTTCTCCTCCTCCTGCGTAGTCGCAGTGGTATTCGTAGTCGTAGTCGTAGTAGTAGTCGTGGTCGCTAACTATTCGTAGTCGTAGCCGTAACCGTAGTCGTACCGTAGACGTAGTCGTAATCGTAGTCGTCGTCGTCGTCGTCGTTGTCGTCGTCGTCGTCGTCATTGTTGCGCGGCGGGTGCCGCGGAGAAATTCTGATGTTCCATCATTTGTGGAACCCTAGTCCGTCAATCATGTTGCCGAAAAGATAAGTAGTTTCCAGCTACGGGGCTCTAAAAGCCTATCGCGGTCACTCGGAGCCGATACTGGCCGCAGCCAGACAAGAGCCTTCGTTTCTGATTCAGCGTCCCTGTGGCAGCGAGATGGTTTTACGTCATCGTCGAGCGGGGGTGGGGTCATCGGGCGGGAGGCTGCCGCTGGGAGAAAGGGGTGCCGCCCGCTCAGCCCTCCCCCCAGGGCAGGAGAAGGAACGCTACCGCCGCTCGTCCTGGAGAGCCCTCTCCGCCGTGTCCAGGTTCTTCTGGATCTCGGTCAAGGCGCACCCCTGGGAGTGGTCCCAGGAGAAGGGGTATCGGTTCGGCTTTGCCTCCACACCCCGGGCCACAACATACAGGCTGCCCGGATGAGTAGGTTGACCCTGCCAGCTCAAGGGTGCCCTTGTGTCCTGTGCCTCGCGACACGTGCCCTCTCACGCTCCTGTGGCGATGCGGCCCTCGGAGGGGTCCTGTGTCCTCTCGCGTGTCCTGTGTCCGCACAGAGCGCGAAGGTAACAGCCAGCCAGTTGCAGTCATGATGGCCTGTGTCCGCACGGAGCGCGAAGGTAACGGCCAGCCTTCGAACCCCGTCGTCGTGGATTTTGCGGCGCTCGTGTGCGCCCAGGCCCATCCTGACCCGGTGTCGCTCCGTGCGGACACAGGATACCTCCTCCTCCTCGTCCTCTTCCTCCTCCTCCTCCTCCTCCTCCTCCTCCTCCTCCTCCTCCTCTTCCCTCCTCTTCCTCCTCCTCCTCCTCCTCCTCCTCCTCCTCCTCTTCCTCCATCTCCTCCTCCTCCTCCTCCTCCTCCTCCTCTCGGATGGGCCGACTGTACCCCAGCCTCGAGTCCCCCCCCCCCTGCGCCGCGGGCCCTCCCAAAAGGGAGGCTATCCGCGCGGAGGGAGCCCTCGAGGCCGGGGCTCGAGCCGGAGGCGGCGCCTCGGCGAGGGCTGGCGCGGTTCCGGCTTGAGTTCGCTTCTCGCGGCAAGGGGCCGAGCGACGGCGGCAACGAGGGGCAGCGGAAGCAGGACGACAGCGAACAAAAAAAGCCACGGTGCTCGACGCGAGCCCTGCTCGAGGCATGAGGCATGGACCCGGGCCCACGCAGCCCTGCCTGCGGCACTCCCCGGCCTGCCCGCCCCAAGGGCCTGGCTTCCTGCCGGGCTGCCCACGCTCGCGTTCTTCCTGCTTCTGTCTGCTCTGGTGGGTTTCTCCGAAGGGCTTAGGCGACCTGTCCTCCTCCTCTCTCCTCCTCCTCCTCCTTCTCCTCCTCGCCTTTCTCCTCCTACGCCTCCTCCTCCTCCTCCTCCTCCTCCTCCTCCTCCTCCTCAGCCGCCGCCACGGCCCAGACACCCGCGAGCGGCCCACCCCCACCCACAGTCAGCACAGATCTTTGACGTGTGGATTACAAGGCGCTTCGACGGGAACGGGGCCGCTCAGGGCGGCGCAGAGAAATCCCACTCAGCAGTCCGCTACCGAACCCCCGCCGAGTTTATGCCACTTTCTTGTTTCCTCTTACATCACCTGCTGCGCCACACCCGCTTCAACGCCGAGGGACGCCGAGTGCAAGGCCGTGGAGGGTATCAACACGGGCCTGCCCATCGTCTACGGCTCCAGCTGCAACCGGCCTGTGCTGTTTCGAGGACCAGCCGTGCTGCTTCGAGGACCAGCCGTGCAGGTACAACAACACGGGCTGCTACTCCGCAGCCTTGGCGTGCCCGAAGGTGAGGACGACGCCCACGAACGACGCCGAGTGCAAGGCCGCGAAGGGCATCAACACGGGCTTGCCCATCGTCTACGACTCCAGCTGCCCGGCCTGTGCTGCTGCGAGGACCAGCCGTGCAGGTACAACAACACGGGCTGCTACTCCGCATCCAAGGCGCAGCAGAACGTGAGGACGACGCCCACGAACGACGCCGAGTGCAAGGCCGTGAAGGATATCAACACGGGCCTGCCCATCGTCTACGACTCCAGTTGCCCCGGCCTGTGCTGCTTCGAGGACCAGCCGTGCAGGTACAACAACACGGGCTGCTATTCCGCAGCCTTGGCGCAGCACAAGGTGGGTGAGGACGACGCCCACGAACGACGCCGAGTGCAAGGCCGTGAAAGGCACGAACACGGGCCTGCCCATCGTCTACGACTCCTGCTGCCCCGGCCTGTGCTGCTTCGAGGACCAGCCGTGCAGGTACAACAACACGGGCCGCTACTGAGGGGAGAGTTGTTGTGTACTATGGGTGGCCAAGATTTGCTGCCACACTAGAAGCGTACGGTGAGTGAGTGAGTGAGTGCATTGTGCGTTGTGCCAGCTCTGGCAGCGTCGATCTTGTGTTCTGCGACTTCAGTACAGGCGTGCAGCAGCATTTGATAGAGGGACTTGGGGGTGGTGGGGACGTTTGGAGCGGGGAGGAGGCGGTGGCGGGACGACTGCTACACTGGGACACCGCCTGAGTCAGGGGCGATTGGCCCAGAGGCCCTAAGCCCCTGCCGTATTCATAACAATTTTGTTTTCGGGAAGGCCCCACGCTGCAGCGGGCCGAGAGGCTAAAAAGCCAAGGGTCCCGTGGGCGACCCGTCGATTCGCCGATCTGACGCGCCAGCAGCAATAGGTTCGTATGCAGTCGAACCCCAGACAGCTGCCAAGGCTTCCTCCTCCTCCTCCTCGGGTCGCCTGCGGCCCCGGGGGAAACCGTGCATGTCTTCCCTGTTTCGGCGGGGGCGCCTGGGGCGGGAAGCAGTCCAACATCTGAGCCCGCCGTCCGTCCTGCTTGCTTCTAGGCCTCCCAGATGGGGTCGGAGCACATGGTGTCGGAGGATCTTGCCGCATCGCCGATGTATCGGCGATGCATCAGCGATGCGGCTCGATGTGGGGCCCAATGTTTTCCACACCGACGGCGCCATTTCATCGCCTTCATCGCCGGTACATCGCCAATACATCGTTGATGCATCGCCGATGCATCGGCGATGCATCGGCTATGCGGCGCGATCTTTCGACCCCATCTTCTCCTACCTCATCTAGGAGGCCTCTATTGCTGACAGGCATTTCCCCCTTCCCAATCCTCCTCCCGCCCCCTTCTACTCCCCCAGCCCCCCTTGGACTCCCCTGAACACAGTGCAGACAACGAGCTAGTTCAGGGATGATCTTGCTCGCGCGTCGAGTGTTTTTTCCGATGCTTTCGGATTCGGGTTAGGCATTGGCCTGCTCCTTGCGCCGTTACCGCTTGGAACCATAATGTCCCACAGGACCTTGCTACATAACTTGACAAGGAGGGACAGGAATAACAAGAGAGAGAGGGAGAGAAGGAACGAGAGGGAAAGAGAGAGAGAGAGAGACAGGGATGATCGCAAGTTCATGTACGCAATCAGCGCATTGGCAATTCGATTGTAGGAGTGTGTCGCTGCCATTTCTGCTTTTGCCTCTCCAAGGACGGAAGGCAGTATCACGGCGAGCGCTCGGCCTTAGCGGCCAATCGATGTCTCAGGACGCACCTTATTCATCCCTCCTCAATGTACACGTATTGTTGTATGCGCGTGCCCCCCGCCTTCCCGACACGAAATCGCGCGTCACATGTATGTATGCATTGTGCGGGTATATGGCGTGCGGCATGCTTCTGTGTGCGCGCACGCGAACCCGTAAATGCGCAAATGCGGTAGGATTTGTTTCGGACGTCTTATCCTTATCCACTACCAGTTTGTGAAATCGCCATCCTTCTCCCAGACACCCCGCCAGCTGACGTGTCGGAGACGGGATCCGCGCTGGATGTGTCCTGAGAGTGTTGGGGCATGAAACAAAGCGCCCAAGTCCGCGCACCAGTTGTATTGAACAGCTTCTCCCTATTGTTCCAAGGGCCAGGAGATAAAGAATGTGGCCAGGCTTGATCTCACCTGGTGGCGCACAGCTCCTCCAGAGTGTTCAAGCTCGCTTCGCAGTACCAGCAGTTCCACGTGAACGTGTGCGTAGGTAAATATACCCGCATGAGCTGTGAGCGCGAATGCATACAGCATGGGGTTCGTCGAAGGGCCGTATGGCAACTGGGACTTCCATACCTGCCCGGCGGCGCAGGCTGACATGGCATAGAGAGAAGAGAAAGAGAGAGAGAGGGAGAGAGAGAGGGAGAGAGATGTATGTGAAATAGCACGCCCGTGGAGCACTCTTTACTAACAGGGGGGCCCAAGCTTCAAGCTACCCCCGTCCCCCTCCCTTGGAACATGGAGGGGGGGCTTCCGAAGGTACCCACCTTCCTCCCCACTTTTGCGAGCATTCTTTTACTGGGGGGGGCCCTCGCTAAAGCGGGGGGGCTTGGAAGCTACCCCCCTCTGTTTTTAGGATCCCGGGGTCAGCCCGAGCTCTCCTTTCCAAAGGGGGGGGCTTCCGAAGCTGTCCCTCCCTCCTTTTGTTCCCCAATCGATGCTTGCACCGTAGGGGTCCTAGCAGATATTGAAAGATTTGGCGAAAGTGCCGGGCCGATTTGGGTCGGCGGCCGGGTTCCCGGGTTCTTGGCTCCGGGTTCCCCGACTCCCGTATTCTGGTTCCGGGCCGATGCGGCGGGGTTCGGTGGGCGGCGGGGTTCCCGGGGTTCCAATGTTTGGGTCCCGGGTTCCCGGTCGATCTCTCTACCGATGTCAGTATCGACCTCACCATCCATCTCAGTCAACCTGCCTCACTGTCGATCTGACTCCGATCTCAGTCTCGATATCACGATCGATCCCTTTATCCTTCTCACTGTCGATCACACCATTCATATCACCATCGATCTCGGAATCGATCTCACGATCGATCTCCCGAATGATCTCACGATCGATCTCACGATCGCTCTCACTATCGGTCTTACTATCGATGACATCATCTATGCCACTCTCGATATCGATCGATATCACCATGAAACTCCAATCGATCTCACGGTCGATCTCATTCAATCGATATCACACTTGATACCACTATCGAACACACGATCGACCTCGCGATCGATTTCACTATCGATCCCACTCAATCGATATCAGTATCCATCTCACTACCGATCTCACTATCGATCCTGGCATCGATCTCATTATCGATCTCACTCAATCGACTTCACTTTCAATCTCACTATTGATTTCACGATCGATCGCACGATCCGCGCGCGCGCGACCGGCACGTGAATCCGAAACCAATCTGCCAGTGCGGGGGTCTCCGTTTCACTGCAACCTCCCCCCCCCCACCTCCGATGATATGTATAGAGGGAGAGAGGGAGAGAGAGAGAGAGAGAGAGCGAAAACAATACAAATAGAGAGAGAGAGAGACAGAGACAATGATGGTGAATAACTAATGCGAGAGGCGGAGTGGAGAGAAAGAGAGAGAGAGAGATACTCAAAGAGAAAATGCGTGTAGGTACGTATATATGTATACATATATGTGTGCGTGCGCACAGAAAATACAGCACACCTATACGTGAATATATTCATGTATGTACATATAGATATATATAGAGAGAGAGAGAGAGAGAGCGCGAGAGAGAGAGAGAGAGAAACAAACAAAGCCTGGCGGAAGACCAAGCCATATGCAGTTGTGAGCACCGTCGTTGTATGCACCGCATTCGGAGGAGCTCCCTATAGGGCCACGAAACGTGTGAGGGGTGTGCCAACATTAGTCTAGTGGGCGCATGCGAAAGTAGCCTCTGAGGCTGTCGATGGAATTCCCTGTGGGGCCACGAATCGCGTGAGAGGTCTGCCGAAATAGGTGCGATGGGCGCATGCGAACGCAGCCATTGGAGCCGAGTCGGTGGAGCTCGCTATGGTGCCTCGAAGCTTGTGGTGAGTGCGCCGAAATGGGCGAGGTGGGGGCATGCGGGCGGTGGCGCTGGGGGGCCTTCGGTGGAGCTCCCGATGGTGCCACGAAACGTGTGAGGGGTGTGCCGGAGTGGGTGTGCGTGACGCATGCGGGCGGTGGCGCTGGGGCTTTCGGTGGGGCTCTCCATGGGGCCACGAAACGTGTGAGAGGTGTGCCGACTTGGGCGTGCGTGACGCATGCGGGCGGTGGCAGCGGGGCCTTCGGTAGAGCTCACTATGGGGCCACGAAACGTGTGAGGGGTGTGCCGAAGTGGGTGTGCATGACGCATGCGGGCGGTGGCATTGGGGCCTTCGGTGGAGCTCCTTGTGGGACCACAAACCGTGAGAGGGGTGTGCCGAAATAGGTGCTTGGCGCATGCGGGCGGTGGCAGTGGGGCCTTGGTAGAGCTCCCTATGGATCCACGAAGCGCGTGAGGGGTGTGACGAAATGGGTGTGCGTGACGCGTGCGGGCCGTGAAACTGGGGCCTTCGCTGGAGCTCCCTATCGGGCCACGAAACGTGTGAGGGGTGTGCCGAAAGGGGTGTGCGTGACGCATGCGGGCGGTGGCGCTGGGGGGCCTTCGGTGGAGCTCCCGATGGGGCCACGAAGCGTGTGAGGGGTGTGCCGAAGTGGGTGTGCGTGACGCGTGCGGGCGGTGGCGCTGGGGCTTTCAATGGAGCCCCACATTGGGCCACGAAACGTGTGAGCGGTGTGCCGAATTGAGTGTGCGTGACGCATGCGGGCGGTGGCGTTGGGGCCTTCGCTGGAGCTCTCTGTGGGTCCACGAAGCGTGTGAGGGGTGGGCCGGATTGGGTGTGCGCTACGCGTGCGAGCGGTGGCGCTGGGGCTTTCCGTGGAGCTCCTTGAGGGGCCAAGAAACGTGCGAGGGGTGTGCCGACATGGGTGTGCGTGACGCGTGCGGGCCGTGAAACTGGGGCCTTCGCTGGAGCTCCGTGTGGGGCCACGAAACGTGTGAGGGGTGGGCCGAAATGGGTGTGCGTGACGCGTGCGGGCGGTGGCACTGGGGCCTTCGCTGGAGCTCCCTTTGGGGCGAACGAAAAGTGTGACTGGTGGGCCGAAGTGGGTGTGCGTGACGACTGCGGGCAGTGCAGGGAGGAGGGGAGGAGGAAGGACGAAGGGAGGGAGGGAGGGAACGCGGGGACCGTCTTCCAAAAACGAGGACCCAACACCACAGGATGGTTGGGAAAAATACAAAAAAACTAGGAGAAACAAGAGAGAGAGGGAGAGAGAGAGAGAGAAAGAAAGAAAGAGAAATGTAGAGAGAGAGAGAGAGAGGAACATCTAATGACTAGACTCGATGAAAACGTACATTGAATTCGATTCGGGCGGGGGGAAGGCAGATTGAGGCACCTGCGAAAAAAATTGAATTCCACGGATTGGAGTTCCCTCTGGTATAATTTGTTTGGATTTTGCAGCTGGGGGGTACCTGGCTAGAGGGGGGGGGCTTGGAAGCTACCCGCCCCCTCCCTTTTTCGTTTGGGGCCCAGGGTAAGCCCGGACTCCCTTTTCAAAAGGGGAGGGGCTTCTAAAGCTACCCCCACCTCCCATTCCTCTGTTGGCATTTCCACCTGGGGGGCCCTGGCTGAAAGGGGGGCTTCGAAGCCAATGTTCATCTTTGGATTTCGGCGCCCCTTTGGTTTCCAGCGTACTTGTTGTTTTCAGCGTCTCTTTGGTTATCTGCCCCTCTTTGGTTTCTGGTGCCGCTTTGGTTTTCGGCGCCCCTTTGGTTCTCGGCGCACGTGTGGTGTCGGTGTCTCTTCGGTTTTCGGTGCTCTTTTGGTTCTCGGTGTTTGTTTCGGTTTTCTGTGCCATCTTTCGTTTTCGGCGCATCGTTGGATTTCGGCGCCCTGTTTGGTCCCGGCGCTCATTTGGTTCTCGGCGCCCTCTAGGTTTTCGGCGCTCTTTCGGTTTTCGGCACCCCTTTGGCTTTCGGCGCCCTTTTGGTTTTCGGCGATCTTGGGTTTTCGGCGCCCTTTTGGTTTCGGCGCTCCTATGGTTTTCGGCACCCTTTTGGTTTTCGGCGTCCTTTGAGTTTTCGGCGCCCTTTGGGTTTCGACGCCATTTTGGTTGTCGGTGCCCCTTTGGTTTTCCGGCGCCCTGTTGGGTTTCAGCGCATCGTTCGTTTTCGGCGCACCTTTGGTTTTCGGCACCTCTATGGTTTTCCGCGCCCTTTTGGCTTTCGGCGTCCGTTTGGTTCTCGGCGCCCCTTCGGTTTTCTGCCCTTCCTGTTTCTGGCGCTCGGTTGGTCTTCGGAGCTCCTTTGGTGTTTCGGCGCCCATTTCTGGTGTTTGGCGCCCCTTTGTTTTTTTCCGCGCCTTTTTCGTTTTCGGCGCATCGTTGGTTTACGCAGCTTCGTTGGTTTTCGGCGATCTTTGTGGGTTTGTGCGTCCCTTGAGTGTTCGGCGCCCCTTTGCTTTTCGGAACGCGCCCCTCTAGTTTTCGGTGCCTCTTTGGTTTGCGGCGCCCCTGTGGTTCTCGGCGCTTCTTTGGTTTTCGGCGCTCCTTCAGTGTTCGACGCTCCTTCTGGATTTCGGCGCCCTTTTGGTTGTCGGCGCACTTTTCGATGTCGGCGTTCCTTCGATGCCCCTTTCTCTATGATGTCGGCGCACTTTTTCGATGCCCCTTCGGTTTTCGGCGCCTCCTTGGTTTTCGGCGACCCTTGGGTATTCGGCAATCTTGGGTTTTATTCGCATCGTTGGTTTTCGACGCCCTGTTGGTTTTCGGCGCCCCTTTGGTTATTGGCGCCTTTGTTTGTTTTCGGCGGCCCTTTGATTTTCAACGCCCTTTTGTTTTTTCGGCGCCCCTTTGGTTGTTTTAGCGTCTTTTCGGTATTCGGCGCTCCTTTGGTTTTCGGCGCCTTTTTGGTTTTCGGTACCTGTTTGGCTTTCGGCGCTCATTTGGTGTTCGGCGCTCCTTTGGTTTTCGGCTCACCTTTGGTTTTCGGTGCGTTTGTGTTTTTCTGGCGTTCTTTTGGATTATCGGATTTTCCGAGTTGTTTATGTTCGGCTCTTTTGTTTTTCGGCGCACCATGATTTGCGCCGCCGTGTGGGTTGTCAGCGCATCGTTGGTTGTCGGCGTCCTTGTAGCTTCCTGCGACTCTTTCGTTTTCGGCGCCCTTATGGTGCTCGGCGCCTCTTTGGTTTTCGGCATCCTTTTGGTGTTTGGCGCTCTTTTGAGTTTCGTCGCCATTCTGGTTTTCGGCGCACCTTTGGTTTTCGGCCCTCCTTCGGTGTTCCGCGCCGTTTGTTCTCGGCGCCCTTTCGTTTTTCCGGAGCCCCTTTGGTTTTTGGCGCCCTTCTGGTTTTCGGCGCTCCTTTGGTTGTCGGCGACCCTTTTGGTTTTCTGCGCACCCGTTGGTTTCGGTGACTTGTTGCTTTACGGCGGCCTTCTCGGTTCCGGCGCCCCTTTGCTCTTCGGCGCCCTTTTGGTTTTCGGCGCTTCTTTGATTTTCGGCGCCCGTTTGGTGTTCGGCGCCCTTTTTGGTGGCGCCTTGTGGGTTTCCGGTGCCCTTTTAGTTGTCGGCGCCTTTGTGTCTTTCGGTACCCCTTTGGCTTTCGGCGCTCATTTGGTGTTCGGCGCTCCTATGGTTTTCGGCTCACCTTTGGTTTTCGGTGCGTTTTTGTTTTTCCGGCATTCTTTCGGATTGTCGGATTTTCCGAATTGTGTATGTTCGGCTCTTTTGTTTTTCGGCGCACCATGATTTGCGCCGCCGTGTGGGTTGTCAGCGCATCGTTGGTTGTCGGCGTGCTTGTGGCTTCCGGCGACTCTTTCGTTTTCGGCGCCCTTCTGGTGCTCGGCGCCTCTTTGGTTTTCGGCATCCCTTTGGTGTTTGGCGCTCTTTTGAGTTTCGTCGCCATTCTGGTTTTCGGCGCACCTTTGGTTTTCGGCCCTCCTTCGGTGTTCCGCGCCGTTTGTTCTCGGCGCCCTTTAGTTTTTCGGAGCCCCTTTGGTTTTTGGCGCCCCTCTGGTTTTCGGCGCTCCTTTTGTTGTCGGCGACCCTTTTGGTTTTCTGCGCACCCGTTGGTTTCGGTGACTTGTTGCTTTGCGGCGCCCTTTTCGGTTCTGGCGCCCCTTTGTTCTTCGGCGCCCTTTTGGTTTTCGGCGCTCTTTTGATTTTCGGCGCCCATTTGGTGTTCGGCGCCCTTTTTGGTGGCGCCTTGTGGGTTTCCGGTGCCCTTTTAGTTGTCGGCGCTTTTGTGTCTTTCGGTACCCCTTTGGCTTTCGGCGCTCATTTGGTGTTCGGCGCTCCTTTAGTTTTCGGCTCACCTTTGGTTTTCGGCGCCCCGTCGGTTTGCGGCTCCCGCACTTTTGGGTTGTCGGTGTCCTTTCTGGTTTTCGGCGCTCTTTGGTTTTCGGCGCTCTTTTGGTTTTTGGCGACAGCTTGGTATTCGGCGCCTTTTTCGTTTTCGGCTTTCCTTTTGGTGCTCGGCGTCCTTTTGGTGTTCGGCGTTCTGATGGTTTTCGGCGCCCATTTGGCTTTCGGCGTACTTGTGTTATTCGGCGTTTCTTTGGTTTTCGGCCTCCTTGTTGTTTTCTGCGTCCTCTTGGTTTTCGTCGCTCCTCTCGCTTTTTGGCGCCCTTCTGGTTTTCAGCGCCCTTGTGGTTTCGGGCGCCCCGTTTGTTCTTCGGCGCTCCTTTGGTTTTCGGCGCAGTTTTGGTTTTCGGTGCCCTTTTGGTTACTGGCGCCCCTGTGGTTCTCGGCGCCCCACTGGTTTCGACGCCGTTTGGGTTTTCGGCGCCCTTTTGGTCTTCGGCGCCCCTTCGGTGTCCGGCCCCTGCCTTCTTAAAGCTCGGTGGTTCTTTGGTTTTCGATTTTTTTTTTGTGTTTTTGCACTCGTTGATTCTCGGCGTTGTTTTGGTTATCGGCGTTGCACAGGTTATCGGTGCTCCCTCTGGTTTCGGCACATCTTTGGTTTTCGGCGCCCAGCTGGTTTTCGGAGTATTATGTTAGGTTTCCGACGCCAGAATATTTTCCCCCACGTGCTTACAGTAGGGTTACTTCCCTACCGCGTCGCACCCGCGTCTCAACCCACACACCTCCCACTTCCCCTCCTCCTCTTCCTCTCCTCCTCTTCCTCGCCTCACCCGCGCGCAACACGTGCACGGCACGTACATGAGACACGCGTTCTACGTACAGCCGCACGCATGCACACACGAAAAACACATGCGCTCAAGATTCGCAGGGCGTGGCAGGCGTGGCAGGCGCATTGCATCATACACCCAAGACGTCTGCGCACGGTCGCCCAGGGCATCGCAAGCATGCCATATTGTCGACGCCACAGGGGGTGCTCTGGGGGTGGGGGCGCTATGCGTTGCAGGCTCGCAGGGCGTGGCAGCGTGGCATTTCCTCGACGCCACAGGGAGTGCTTTGGGGGTGGGGGCGCTATGCGTTGCAGGCTCGCAGGGCGTGGCAGGCGTGGCATTTCCTCGACGCCACAGGGGGTGCGCTGGGGGTGGGGGCGCTATGCGTTGCAGGCTCGCAGGGCGTGGCAGGCGTGGCGTTTCCTCGACGCCACAGGGAGTGCTCTGGGGGTGGGGACGCTAAGCGTTGCAGGCTCGCAGGGCATGACAGGCGTGGCGTTTCCTCGACGCCACAGGGAGTGCGCTGGGGGTGGGGACGCTATGCGTTGCAGGCTCGCAAAGCGCGACAAGCGTGGCGTTTCCTCGACGCCACAAGGGGTGCGCTGGGGGTGGGGGCGCTTTGCGTTGCATGCTCCCACTATGCTTTGCATGCTCCTGCTATGCGTTGCATGCTCCCGTTGAATGTGCACCGACTTCCACAGTGGGCCCCCTAACTAACCGCGACATGGAAGATCGCCTTGCATTACCTCATTGCTTGTTGACGACCCATAAAAAGGCCCTCGGTGACCACCTCTAACTTTTCCCCGATGGAGGATTGAAGGCGGGGAATAAGGAGAAGGTTCATGCAATGGTTTTCGACGCCTCTTTGGTTTGTGTCGTTGTTTTGGTTTTCGGCGCCGTTTGGTTTTTCGGGCCCCCTTCTCTTTTCGGCGCTCTTTTGGTTTTCGGCGTTTTTTTTGTTTTCGGCGCCGTTTTGGTTGTCAGCGACCTTTTAGTTTTCGGCGCCCTGGCGCTCCTTTGGTTGTCGGCGCTCGTTTGGTTTTCGGCGCCCCTTCCGTTTTTGGCGCACCTTCGGTATTTCGAGACCTGTCGGCTTGCGGCGTTCGCTCGGTTTTCGTCGCGCCTCTGGTGTTCGGTGGCCGTTTGGTTTCCGGCGCTCTGTTAGTTTCCGGCGCCTTTTTTATTGTCCCCACCTTAGTCAAAAAGCGGGTCAGGGGGGGGTTAAGGGGGGGGGGATTCTTGCAGGGAGGGGTCAAAGGGATCATGAGGGGTATCGAAGTTCCCCCCCTCCTTTCGGGAAGGGAGGGGGGAGAGGGGGGAGCCTCTGGAGCGCGAGTAGGGGGGAGGGGGAGTAGATTTCGCATGGCGGGAGAAATGGGGGAAGGAGGGGGGGGGGTCCGGCAGAGGGGGGATCAAAGGGGGGGAGGGGGAGGTACCCCCCCCCGTGGAAACGACGGGAGGGTGTAGCTTCCAGAGCGCGAAAGGGGGGAGGGGGGGGGAGCGGCCAAAGGGCGGTAAAAAGGAGGGAGGGGGGTGCTTCTGGCAAGGGAGGTGGGGGGGTACCTACGGGGGGACCCCCCCTTTTTGGGAGTGCTCTACGGGCGCGCTCTATCTCGCTGTTTTGTTGTTTTTCTCTCTCTCTCTCTCTCTCGTTCTCTCTCTCTCTCTCTCTCTTTGTTCTCCTTCTCTCTCTCTCTCACTTTCTCTCTCTTTGTTTTCTCTCTCTCTCTCTCTCTCTCTCTTCCACATATATATACATAGAGATGTGTACACATGAGTATATTTATAGAGGGAGAGATAATCACACGCACCTCGCCGAGGGAGTTGAGCTCAGAGCATATGAACAGAAGCCATTCGCGATTGTGTTGGCCGTTTCGCTGGTGACATCCTCAACCTGCTGAAAACCAGGCGCACCCCTCGCGACGTCATGGACCCAACCTCACGGAATTTACAGCATCGAAATCCATGTTTCAGCATATCATAATTGTGTTCAATGGTGTTGGACGCCGTTCGCAGAAACACATCCGGCTCGCGTGAGGCATTCCCAAATTGAAACCCGACGTATTCAAGTTGTTCTCATCCTACTAACAATGGCTTCGGAATTTCTTTTAAATTGCAATCGCAAGGTGTGGAACATCCTTCTGCGCCACACACTTCGCAAGGCATGGCAACCCCACCAGCGTTTGACTGCGATCCCGCTATTGCACTTCCCAAAAGCACGCTGATGATCCTCATGACCCTCCTTTTCTCCGTGCTCGTCTGCTTCTCCATCTCCTTCCTCCTCCTCGCATCCGACTTCATCTGCCCCTTCTTGCCAGTTTCTTGTGATGCTTACGTGCGGCAGTTCTGTTCGTATGAGCATTTGCACACATGTGCATCCATGCCTGTGTATATATATATATGTATGTATATGCGACCAGCGACCAGGCCTCTCCATTCTGGGGTGGCCCACTTCTTCGCAACCCCCAGTCGTACATCCACTTTTGCCTCAGGGCTCCGGGAGCCCTTCTCGGACCTCTTCATGTCAACCTCACCTGGCTCCCAAGATAGCTCAGGATTCCGCCAGAGGGCCGCCAAGACGCCCCAGGATAGTCCAAGGCGTTCGAAGATGATTTCAGCACGCGCCCAAGACACCACAAGATGTTTGGGGAGAGGCACGGAACTGCAAAACACGAGCGCGCTGCACACAACTTGCGGCCGCGACTGGGCTCAACGTGCCACGTGGTGCGTCCAATGAGGCCGAAGCAAATGCGCACAAGACAAGAACGTATCGGATACCCGGATCAACCATGATTACCTGTGGGGGAGAGTATGACAAACACATGCACGCACACCATCCCTACAGTGACAAGGTGGTGGCACCGGTCGTTAGTGCTAAGGCAGGACGTGCTCAGGCGAATGCCATCTGGCGTAGCAGATGGTTGGCCTTGATGGGGGGCAGGCGCATGCCAGAAAACCAACCATGATTACGTGCACGCGCGCGGAAACATGGCCACGGAAGTGCAGCGCTGGCAGAGCACAGCCAGCACAGCAGGGCAAGAGGCGGAGCGGCGTGCACAAGCGTGATCCGCAGCCCGGCTGCACGGGTACGACGCGGAAGCCGCAGGCGCAGCAGCAGCGCGCCCCGAGCCGACGGCAGCGTGGGCGAACACGGGGCGCTGCTCGGGGCGGCGTGCCTCGTGATCCGCGCTGGCCGATCGGGGACGGTGCCCCGCCCGAGCGGACCTCGCAGGGGCTGCCCCGAGCAGAGAGCGCCGCGCCGGGGCCCCGCCCGAGGTGGGCAGAGAAAGCCCGCGGCGGGAGAGGCGGGGCCAGGCAGCGGGGCGTCGGCGCCCAAGCCGAAGCGGCGGCAGAGCCTCTGATTCGGGCGGGACCCTTGATCGAGGGACCTTCGAGTCGGGCGGGTGGTCATGGGGGGTGACCTACATGGCGGTTGAAGGAAAGGGCCCTAAAGAGCCCCTCTTGGACCCTTTTCTTCACCCCCTATGTAGGTCACCCCCGATTGCCACCCGCCCGATCGATCCCCCGAACCCAGGCCCCCGCGGGTTGTGACAAAAATCACGGCGGGAGGTTTTTCATTGTTTGAGGCCTCCAGGGTCCTGACCGGGCCTCGGGACAGTCCAACACAGCTTAGGATGAGAAGCCGACCAAGGAAGGGGTCGAGACCTCTGGGGGTAGACGTTATGAAAAAATCACGACGTCCGGGGCCTAGACTGATCCCTCGACTGGCGTGGCGGGCGTGGCGCAAGACCGCCACGATCTCCCTGGGCGTGGCGGAAGGAGGGCCAGCGCTGACCCTAGCACCTGCGCAGTTCGGACGAGGCGCAAGCGTGGGCCGCACCAGAGGCAAAGAGCCCTGGCAGACCCAGGAGAAAGGTGAGAGCCGAGCGGCCCAACGATGCGGTTGGGCCAGCCCGCACGCCGGGCCAGGCGTACGAGAGGAGCGGTGCCGGCGCCACCCGACCATGCCGACAGGGGTGCGCGAGTCCAGCCACGAAGGCGCAGAAGTAACAACTAGGGGGGGGGGGCAGGGGGGTGACGGGCGTGACCAGGCGCAATGCGTCCATGCACACACTTTTTCCCGTCGGCGGCGATGCAGAGAAGCTGCTCCAGCGGATGTCGGTTCGGGGCGACCGAGAAGCGAAATGGCCAGCGTGCAAGGAGGGGGGACAAGGGGGAATGGGCGACCGCGGAGGACAGGAGGAGGAGGAGGAGGAGGGCACTCAGACGCGGAAGACTTCCATGTGTCCATATTCACCCACACACACACCTTTGTTGTGGCCGCGGCAATTCCACTGCGCGACTAGCATCGCGTTTCACGCGTGCCTTCCCTCTCGTCGAGCTTTTGTTCGGCGATCCACTGTTGCGGTTTCGTCAGTTGTCGGCTTGGGATGGCCCCGCGCTGCGCCCACATGCCTCTCAAAGGGCCAAGAGGAGGCCCCACGAGCACAGCTTGCGACGGAGTCCTCCAAGATTTATGCTATCTCCAGGTGGGGGGGGGCCCAAGACTTCCTCCTCCTCCTCCTCCTCCTCGCCCCTCCTCCTCCTCCTCCTCCTCCTCCTCCTCCTCCTCCTCCTCCCGCCCCCCCTCCTCCTCCTCCCTCCTCCTCCTCCTCCCTCCTCCTCTCCTCCTCCTCCTCCTCCTCCTCCTCCTTCGCCCTCCTCCTCCTCCTCCTCCCTCGCCCTCCTCGCCCCTCCTCCTCCTCCTCCTCCTCCTCCTCCTCCTCCTCCTCGCCCCTCCTCCTCCTCCTCCTCCTCCTCCTCCTCCTCCTCCTCCTCCTCCTCCTCCTCCTCCTCCTCCTCCTCCTCCTCCCCGGCGACCGCGGGGCGCAGATCGCCTCACGAGTGGGTTCGGAACCAGCCGGGCGGCCCCTGCGGGTTCCGCGAAGGCACCGAGGTCGCCCGGGGTGGCCTCCAGACGATCATCCTCCCTCCTCCTCCTCCGCCCCCCTCCTCCTCCTCCTCCTCCTCCTCCTCCTCCTCCTCCTCCCCCTCCTCCCTCCTCCCTCCTCCCTCCTCCCTCCTCCTCCTCCTTCTCCTCCACTGTCTCCTTTCCGTTCCTCTTTATCGCCCTTCCCTCTCCTCCTCATCTCCCCCCTGCGCCCCTGACGCCGAGAGCAGGCATGTGAAGTTGGACAGTGTGAAGCAGCACGGCTTGAGTAGATGCTGGTTTTAGTTCTCGTGGCAGTGGCTCTGGCCGTGGTTGGTCGGACCTGTACTGTTCGTTCGATGATGGACCTTTCGGTACTCCCTGTAACGCCTGCTGCTAATGCTAGAATTGCCGCGTGCTAGTGTACAGCCACTAAGTAGCACCATTGATCTTAGTATAAGTCGACTACAGTTAAGTTCTCGCTGAACGCGGACTACTAGCAATATCTACCCATTGGTGTGCACGAGTTTGCTAAGATCTAGTTGGTGCAGCGTTTATCGTACTAGCAACTGTTTGCCTGCGAAGTGGGAACTGAGTGTACTTCGAAAGATGCGGGCTGCGACCTATCGTCTAGAGCGTGATGTTTGAGCTATTAGTTGCTAGTTGCCCAGGGCTAGCTACTCATTACTACTTCGTAGCATCAAATTGATTACATCAGATTGGCAATACTGACGATATACGACAGATTGAAGAACTCGCAACGGACGAGTATTACGACGAGTACGTTACTTGCGCTTGGTTGTATCCCCCCCAGCCCGTTCAGGAAAGTTGTCTAGACGACTCAGCATGGGAATGGCAGTGAAGAAGCATTGGCGAAATTTACTGTGAGCCGCCAGCCAAACTAAAGGTGTAACAAGTCCGAGCAATCCCGAAAATTGCAACAACCAAAAAACAAGTTCCCCTGGCAGCCTCAATCGTTGAGATCTCTGGAGTTCTTCAAGAGGCTATGGTGCTCCTTTGCTGTTGTCTTGACACCTTATTCGGAGCCTCTCGAGACTCTTAGGGCCCTGCTGGAGGGCATCGCGAAAAGTCACGGGGCTGCAATAGCGCTTCCCTCTTTCGCACCTTGGGAGCCGGAGTCATGGCTCTTGAGGCCCTCATGGACTTGGCCGGGTTCGTCTTCGGACCCTCTTGCACAATCTCGGAGCCATTTTGAGGTTCCCGAGGCTGGTCTGAAGTGATCACAACGCACCGTTGATATTCTCACGATGTTTTGTGGACCGTGGGAAGTTTGGAAGCCGCATCGTAGCATATTATTGCGAAGGCACTACGGCGGGAGCCGCCGACCCTGAAGGGGGGCGACGACGACTGCGGTGATGACGACGACGCTGACTCTGGAGCCGAAATCTTCTCCCAGGGAGGCGTGCTCCTTCCAGCGTGGGGAGTTACAACACCCGGGACCCCCCCACCCCAACCTCCCCCCGTTCCCCCCCGCCCAAACCCCCTTCGGCGGGGAAGGGATCCAAGGGAAGGAGGTTCCCTCCGGCTCGATGACGGCGTTTCTCGATGTCCGTTTGGCCGGAACGCTTGCGGGGGAGCGGGGACGACGACGACGACTCAAACGGAAACGCTTCTCACACACGCCAACAGGGTCGGCAGATTTCTTTTCGATGGCATTTCCTTCTGTGGCTTCGCTGCAGGCCATTTGAGCCTGCGCCGTCTTGCGCTATATGGAGGCACTGTCGGGATGCCAGGGGCGATTGTCGAGCCACCTTGAGCGTGTTGAACCCGTGCCCGACACTCGTGCAGACCACCTGGGAAGTGGCGGGGGGAAGAGGGAACACATGCACGAAAGGAATGAAAAGGAGTGGGCTGGAAGAGTTGATGCGCAACCACCTGCGCCTAGAAGGCAGGCGTCGCAAGCGTTATATGTTAGCTTGTACGTATGTACAGGTGGACCAAATCGTTGTACTACAAGTTCAAGACTATGCAACCATGGAAAAGAGACCCAGCTACCTCAGCAACACATTTTCCTGGTCTTACCACCACAGTCGCTGTCACCTCGTCTTCTACTCGTACTATCACAATGTGTGCACGGTCTCGTCCCTGCTGCCAGCATTACGCTGGGTCATTGAAAGGGGCGTGTAGCAGATCGGACAGACGTGGAAGTTAAAGTAGGTTGGTTATGCGAGGTGCCCCATCTGCCTCGGAGAGTTCGGTGCCGCCGACGAGATCAAGGTGCCACTTTGCGGGCATGCGTTTCACAAGGAAGACGCCATCCCCGTTCCCCGATCTGGCCCATTCGTTTGTCTTACAGTGTTGTGTCGCTAGATTTCTTGTGGCATTCGTGTGAACAACGGGGGCCCCGTCCGTGCGCCAGATGGAATCAGTTTCTCTGCGTGGTGTTGCTACTCATGGGCGCGCCTCGTCATCATCATTCCCTTGCGCGTGGGCTCGAGCTCCAAACGTGGTTTCTGCTTCCTGCCCCAGTTGATTGATGTATCACACGGGATTGTTTCAGGGCTTAGTGACTTGAAACCACGAACAAATAGAGCGACGATTTGTGTCTGATGTTCGTAATGGGCATTGCGTGCGTGCACGCGTGCATTTGCACAGCTACATGGCGTGATTCAGAATCCTCAGTGCGATTGCAATCAGAGGTGGTCGTCCGAATGGCAGCAACCACCCTGGTCCTCAGACCATTTGTTTCCAAGCGGGCGCAGATATGTCCTCACAACAGGGGCCGCACAGGAGTAAATGCGCACGCCCAGTTGTGTTGGAATTGTTTGAGCCAGATTGACACGACGTATACCCCGCGTTCTTCGCTATGTTCTGTTCACTATGTTGCCTGCTCTCTTACTTTATCCCTCTCAAGCCGTTCGTGTCCTTCTCCTCTTTGTGTTCCTCAGTGTACCCTCTTGAACCGTCCAGCGCTCGCCATTCCCTTCCTCTTTTGCCTCTCTTATCATTGCCTTTGTTTCCCCTGCCATGCTCCTGCGATCTTCTCTGATCTCTCTCCTGCCGCCCCGTCTCGTCGCCACGTCTTGGCGTCCTCTCTTGCCCTTCCTGTGTGCCTCCGTATCCCATCCCGTTCTCCCTCATCAGGGAGTAAGAAGAGGCACTGGATTTTGCCACATTCTGCGTTCAGCGAGTTTCACTCACCAGGCAGCGCTCTGAGATTTAACATGTTGTAGCCCTTTTTCAGTCATGCCACTGATGTTCAGGGCTTGTGTTTTGCAAGCATTGTGCTATGTGGGTTGGGCCTTGCTGGGTGCATCTTATGGGAAACCACAGTTTGGTGTGAATATTTTCAGGTGCGCTCTGTGCGTACAAACCGATGCGGTGTGAATTGTTTGATTTACCTTTGCGGTACAATTCGACTTATGTGGTGCAGCCCACGCGGTGCACTCAGCGGGGTGCAATCTAGCGAATACAGCCCACCAGGTGCAATGCACACATGGGCATATAGGTGTATATATATGTATATATTTACACAGCTCAACCGATGGGGTGCACAACTCACCGCGCAGCCCACCGCGCAACCTGCCCATGGCCGAAAGCGTGACGTAGTGGGTCGGTTCCCCACACCGCATTACCCACCGCGCAACCTGGCCATTGTCAGAAACTGGTCAGCTATAACATACGGAAGCGCCACAAGTGCACACAGCGTGTCGGGAGCAACACCGCATCGCGTTGGCCCGTTGCGTGATTTGTTGGACCGTGTATGTCGAGCCCGCACTGCAGCATGATTGGCCCGAGCCAGTTGGCAGGAGTCGGCCGCGGCTCTCGCGCAGCGCGCGATTCTCATCGCAGGCGCAGCGACGGATGGCCTCACCAAGGCGGGGCAGGCGGTCTACGGAGGCGCTGCCGCGGTGCGGGCCGCTGTCACGAACGGCGGCGGCGGCGACGGCGGCGGCGCGGGCGGCCTCACGGCCAGACGCGTGCGCTGCTTGGTGCCAGCGGTTGTGCGAGGCGTTGCGCAAGAAGATGTTGGAGGCGTTGTTCTGGAGTTGGACGCTGGGGAAGGCAGCGCCTCTCAGGCCCCCCTGTCGAGTCGATGCCCGTCAACTTGGAGGTACTCCTCCATGAGTTGCAATTGGGTGCGGGCTTCGAATCGATGCCTGGCGCACATGCGCCGAAGGCGGCCCTGCGCGAGCATGGAGCCAAGGGCATCGCCTCACGACTGGTTTAGCCAAGCTCCAATATACGGCGTGGCACCCGTGCCCGCGGCTGCTGCGTGACATCCAAAGCGTGTTCATGGAGTCAGCTTTCCAAGATTATGCAAATAGGAAGTCGAAGCAGGCAGTCGTCATTGATGCAGGCCAATACCGGCAGCCATCAGCCAGCTTTCGGTGACGCCCTTCGACCCGGGACACCAGCGCGGAGCCGCACGCGGTGGACATGGAGAGCGAGACGCCCCAGTGCTAGGATACCGGTTGCAGCAAGTTCTAGCAGAACGAAGCGGACCAAAGAGATGATGCACAAGGAGATCCCGGGGCTGAAGGCGGAGCTGGTGGCAGAAATGGCAGCCAGAGCCGCGGCGGCATCCTAAGTGGAGCGGTTACAGCAGGTCGTGACCTTGCACGCCGAGCTGGGCAGCAACGCGGCAACGGCCTCCGAACACAGCGACATGGTCGTAGGGCCCGAATCGGAGCTTCAGGCCACGAGGGTGGCACTGGCTTCGGCGACCACCGGCAGCGAGCAGCTGGCGCAGCAGGTCGCGGAACTGGCGGCCAAGAAGTCCGAGATGGGCCAGGCGCAGATGGACTTCCGCGTGGCACTCGCCGACGCCGAGAGGAGGCCAGAGGAGGTGAAGCACAACGCCGCCGAGGCCTGCCAGGGCGCTCTCGCCCTGGCGCAGGGAGGCGTCGGCTGGTGGCGGCGCTTTGTCTGGGTCGGCGCCGAGACCGACGAGGTCGAAGAGGCGCTGAGCGTTTGCAATGCGGCGCGAGGCAGTGCGCGGGGCTGGCGGCGGCGCGCCTGGTGAGCCCTCGCCGTGGCCAAGGAGCTGCGGCGCACGCTGCCGTTGCCGAGGCAGCTGGGGCGGCGGGTCGGCGCAATCCTCGTTGACATAGTTTTTGCCCGC
>CAUYUJ010016170.1:70000-135000 GCA_963575745.1 Prorocentrum cordatum | reverse complement strand
GTCTCGCACTGCTGCACCGCTCCTCTGCAGTCCCCCCCCCCCCTCTCCACCACTGCTCCCGTCGCGATGGCCCCCTCGCGGGCCATGAGCGAATCAAATGTCTCCACGCCTCGGAAGCGGTCTGGGAGCAGCTTGGACCATGGGGGCGGTGGGGCAGGGCACGCGGGCCTCCTCCTCCTGACCCCGCGGTGGAGGCTCTCCCAGGGTGGGGAGGTCGCCAGGAAGATCGTGGTGCGTCATCCACCCGAATCCCTTCGCGCATCATCGCCGCAGGTCACCGGGAGGATCATCGAAGCAGCGTGCGCCGACGGAGAGCACTCGTGCGCCCTCGCCCCCAAGCCGAACCCTGCCCGTTCTCCCTCCCCGCCCACCTAAAACGACGCGAAGATCGGGACAAACTCGGATCGGGATAACTCGAAATCGGCCGCTCCAGAGCGTTCCGGAACGCGCTGAGAGCGCTCCGGAACGCTCTGGAGCGACGCCCGCGCGCTCCGCAGCCGCTCCGGACCACGGAGGGCGCTCCGCGCGATGGCCGCCCCTGGCCGCTTCTGGGCGAGGTTCCAGGGCCTGCGGCGCGCGGAGGGGCCCGCGGAGCCGGCCGCGGGGGCCGCCACGACGGGCCCGCCCGCCGAGGTCTGCCTACTGGCCGCCGCTGGGGGAGGCATCCTGCTCGAACGCGCGCAGGATGGAGAGGGGGAGGAGGAGGAGGAGGAGGAGGAGGAGGAGGAGGAGGAGGGAAGAGGAGGAGGAGGAGGAGGAGGGGGAGGAGGAGGAGGAGGAGGAGGAGGAGCCCTTCGAACAAGTGGCCGGCTCGAGAAACTTGGAACACGCGCAGTAGCTTGGCTAGAGACCCAGCCAGCTGCGGTCGTGAATGCCGCGTCGTGGCTGCCCTTCGGCGGAGCTCCCCACGGGGCCACGACACGCGTGATGGGGTGTGCCGTGGCGGTGTCGGGGAGCGCACGCGAATTGTGCCATGGGGCGCATTCGGTGGAGCTCCTCCTGTTGCCACGAAGCGTGTGAGGGGTGCGCAAAAGAGAGGCCTGGGGTCCGCATGCGAACGTCGCCAATGAAATCTTCGGTGCACGCGGTGACGGCCACTGTAGCCCTCAGTGGAGCGCCCTGTGAGGCCACAGCACGTTGTCATGGGCGGGGGAGAAGCATGCGACCGCGGCCACTGGGGCCTTCGGTGGAGCCCATTGAAGCGTCGTGTCGGATGGGGCAGACGCATGCGGCCGCGGCAACCGGGGGCCTTGGGTGGAGCCCCGCATGGGGGCACGAGACGTTGTACTGTGTGAGGGAGGCGCGCGTGTACTCTCCCACTGGGGCCTTCAGTGGAGTCCCGCATTGGCGTGCGAAACATGGGAGGGGTGCGCCGACTTGGGGCGGGGAGGCGCGTGTGGACCCTGCCAATGGGGTCTTCGGTGGAGCTCTGCATGGGGACACGGAACGTGTGAAGGGTGTGCTCACATGGGGTGGGGAGACGCACGTGGACCCTCCCGCTGGGGCGTTCCGAAACGGGGCGGGGAAAAGCATGAGTACCCTGTCACTGCGGCCTTTGGTGGAGCTCCATATGGGGCACGAAGCGTGTGAGGGGTGTGCCGAAATGAGTCGGGGAGGCAGGCGTATGTGGACTCTGTCACTGGGGCCTTCGGTGGAGCTCCTTATGGGGACACGAAACGTGTGGGGTGTGGGACGGGGAGAGGCATGTGGGTCCTCACGCTGGGGCCTTTCGTGGAGCTCCCACTGGGGCGGGGCGTACCGAAATGGGGCGGGAAAGAGCACGTGGACCCTCCCATGACGGCCTTCGGTGGGGCTTCCGATAGGGACACGAGACGTCTGAAGGTTGTGCCGAATTGGGGCGGGAAGGCGCATGTGGACTCTGGTAGAGCTCCCTTTTTGGCCACGAAACGTGTGAGGAGTGCGCCGGAAGTTGGCAGGGCGACGCATGTGGACCCTCCTACAGGGGCCTTCGGTTGAGCTCCCTATTCGGCCTCAAATCGTGTGGGGGGGGGGGCCGAACGGACCTTGCCACTGGAGCCTTCGGTGGAGCTTTCGACTGGGCTACAAAAACGTGTGGGGTGGAGGGCCGAAATGGGGCGGGGAGACGCATGTGGACCCTGCCACTGGGGCCTTCTGAGAAGCCTCCTATGGGGCCACGCAGCGCGTGCAGGGTGCACTGAATTGGTAGGCTGATGCAGAGAGCAGAAGTATGGAGGGGGAGCATGAGCAGGAGTAAGAGAGGAACGCTGGGCACTGTCTCAGGACCCCACACCACAAGATGGTTGGGAACAAAGTGACATCTCTTGGGGTTAATGTTATCCTTCTGCCGGCTTCCGCGGGCGGAGCCGCTCCCGTTGTGCGTCCGCCCGCTTCCGCTGGCCGTGCGCCACCTTCCGCCGCGGAAGAGATGCCAACTCCTGCGGCCTTCGAAGGCGAGGCCCTTTCTGGAAGCGCCCGAGTGGAGAAAGCATGCGCTCGAGGATCGATTCAGCGCTCCTCGTTCCCACTTGAATGGCGGCCCTCCCGGGGGGAGGGCGTGGCCAGAGGGGGCAGGGAGGGCGGGGCAGCCCCAGCGGCGCTCAGCAGGAGGTCGGCGCGGGGGGGGAGGGGGGGGGCACCCGTCTGAAAGGGCAGGAGGGGGGGCCTGCCGGGGGGGGGGGCACGGAGGCGCTCGAGGAGGCTCCGAGGGGGCTCCGAGGGAGGAGGCTCGAGGGCTTCTGAATGGGACTCCGGGCTTCGGTGGGGCTCCTGGGAGGGCTTTGGGCACGCCTCAGCCAGGGGGGGCGACCCTAGAATTCAGTGCTGTTGGTAATACTTCGGCCACCTGGGACGCCAAAATAAGGCCGCCATCACCGAGATCGGGAGCACCGTCCCTCGGTGGATGCACACCGCCAATATTGGTGTTGTTGTCAACCTCTAGGCCTCCCATAAATGGCTGCTGGAGATGGAGGAATCACAAGAACAAGCTTGCGGAGGTCCGCGCCGAGCGCTTGGATTTTCGCTGGGCCACCCTGGCGACGCCTCTGGCGCCGCCTCTGGCACGGTCCGCGCGACAGGGAGGGGGTCCAGCGCCGATCCAGGTAGTCCGCGCGCACTTTCCTTAAGCAGCCTATTTTTCTTCTAGCGACATGCGGGTTTCTAGAAAGCCCCCCGTAGGTCCGGAAGGTCCTTCGCAAATGCAGCTCACACCGTCGATGTTGATGTGTGATCGTTCACAGATCTCTCGCACCAAAGGCGATGCCTCTTTTCGACATGAAAACGCGCCCCTCACGAACAGATCGTCCCGACGTGTGGTTCCCCCCAGCTTTCTGGCCACTGCTCGAGCTTCGGAGTGGCGCGCGGGCTGCCCAAGAAAAACACGTCGGCGAGGTGCGACCCGCAGGACGGGTCCCCGGGCCTAGCCCGAGCCCCAGATCCCAAGTCACTGCCACCAGCAGGTATTCGAGAGGAGGAGGAGGAGGAGGAGGAGGAGGCGGAGGAGGGAGGAGGAGGAGGAGGAGGAGGAGGAGGAGGAGGAGGACGAGGAGGAGGAGGAGGAGGAGGAGGAGGAGGAGGAGGGAGGAGGGGAGAGGAGGGAGGAGAGGCGGAGGAGGGAGGAGGAGGAGGAGGAGGAGGAGGAGGAGGAGGAGGCGGAGGGAGGCGGAGGAGGAGGAGGGAGGAGGAGGAGGAGGAGGGAGGAGAAAAAGGAGGAGGAGGAGGAGGAGGAGGAGGGGAGGAGTAGGAAGAGGAGGGGAGGAGGAGGAGGAGGAGGAGGAGGAGGAGGAGGCGGAGGAGGAGGAGGAGGAGGAGGAGGGGGAGGAGGGAGGGGGGAGGAGGGAGGAGGGAGGAGGGAGGAGGGAGGGAGGGAGGGAGGGAGGAGGGGGAGGGAGGGAGGGAGGGAGGGAGGGAGGGAGGGAGGGGGGAGGGAGGGAGGGAGGAGGAGGAGGAGGAGGGAGGAGGAGGAGGAGGAGGAGGAGGATGGAGGGAGGAGGGAGAGGAGGGAGGAGGGAGGAGGGAGGAGGAGGAGGGAGGAGGGAGGAGGAGAGGAGGAGGAGGAGGAGGAGGAGGAGGAGGAGGAGGAGGAGGAGGAGGAGGAGGAGGAGGAGGAGTCGCCTCAGATCGGCGGCGCGCCGAGGGGGGAATCGAGAGGGGGGGCAGGCCTCCGCAGGTGGTCGGCTGGGCTTCTCAGAAGCCCCCCCGGGCCTGCGGAGAGAGGCCCTCCGCGGCTTCGGAGAGGAGGCTCGGAGTGGGCTGCCCCGAAGGCCGGCGCCCCCTTCTGAGCCTCCCGAGCGGGCCCGCCCCCTCTGCCTCCCTCCCCCCCCTCGGCCCTCTGCTCGGAGGAAGCCACGACCAGGGCATTCAGTTCTGCATCGCCCCTCCCTCGTCAGGCAAGCCAGGGCTCGAGCGAAGCGGTGCTTTGGCGATCTCGTGGGCGGTGTTCGTTGTGATGTCGGCTTGCAGCAAAGGCGGGACGACGACAGAGCGAGAGAAAACGAACTCAAAACGAGAACGGAAGACACTGTTCGGCTCGAGCCCTAAGTCGGGCTTGTCCCTCTGCAGGAGGAATCTTCAACAACAGTCAAACAATAGTCTGGGGACGACTTTCTGACTATGTTTGAGCATGTCTGGAGTATTGTTTTCAGGATGTTTTCTGTGTCGTTCAAAGCCCGCCTGTAGGACGGGCCCGACCCAACTCGAGCCCCGAGGCACGCCCGGCGCCACTGCGGGCGCTCCCGACGGCGGCGGCAGCCGCGGCGAGGCGCCGAGCGAGGAGGGGCCCCGGCGCCCGCCGCCCGAGGAGGGCGCCGGGGCCCCGCCCGAGGGGCCGCGGGACGCAGGCGGCTTCAGGCCCGTGGGCCTCCAGCCCCGCGAAGCACCCGGGGGGCACAGCCGCAGGGGCAGCCGCGACAACAGGAGGAGGAGGAGGAGGGGGAGGAGGAGGGGAGGAGGAGGAGGAGGAGGAGGAGGAGGGGAGGAGGAGGAGGAGGAGGAGGAGGGAGGAGGAGGGAGGAGGGGAGGAGGGGAGGAGGAGGAGGAGGGGAGGAGGAGGAGGAGGAGGAGGAGGAGGAGGAGGAGGAGGAGGAGGAGGAGGAGGAGGAGGAGGAGGAGGAGGGGGAGGAGGGACCTATCGCAAAACAAAGCACGATAGTTCTCCCCTCCCAGTCGGCCGCAGCTGCGGCTGCAGCCGCAGCCGCGGCCGCGCCTAGGAATGGGGAGGCACCGCAAGCAGTTCGCGGTGGGTTCTTCGGCTCATCCCTGAAGCAGTGGCGAGGCGTCCTGGCTCGCCTCCAGGCCTACCAAGCGATGTTTTCAGAACCTGTTGTGTGGCTTGCACGAAAGGTTCTTAGAACCTTTTCTGGCTGGGACTGTCTTGTTTTAAAACACATCCAGCTTATGGTCTGAGAACATTGTTTTTTTCTTAGAACAGAGCTTGGTTCTGAGACCATTTCGTGGTAGGACTATGGGAATGCCGGGACGGTCGGTCCCTGCTCAATCATCCCTGCCCTCGGCATCGTCTGACTTACGCTCGGGCGAAGATATAAGATCGCGGTCGGCTCGGGGAGGGCACCCGAATGTTCTTCGCCTCTGTGTGTGTGTGCTGGATGTTCATGTGTAACCTTGGGGAGGGTACTGTTCGAGATACAGGATAGGTCGGTTCAGGGAGGGTACCCTCGTGTTCTTGGCGTTTGGCGGATGTTCTTGTGCATCCCAGGGGAGGGGAACCCTCGAACGTGCTTCCGCTTGGCTGGCGGAGGGCCTCATGTCCTGGAAGGACGTTTTTCTGTCCCCGGTCCGGCCGTATCCACACCCCCACTGGGCCACGGCATCTTAGCCCCACCAACCACCCCTCCGACCGGGGAGCAAGCAAGGACATGCAAATACAAACTTGGAGGTCCGCGCGTGTGTTCCCGGATCGGCGCTGGATCCCCCTGCCTCGGCGCGCGGAGCGCGCCGCGAGCGGCGACGCAGGCGCCGCCAGAGGGTCCAGCGCCGATCGGAGGAGTCTGCGCGGACCGCCGAGTCTTTCATGTTATGCCATGGCTTGTTCCCCGAGTGGTATCTCGGCCCCAACAGCCCACACTCCCAGGGGGGGCTGCGCCAGGAAACATGGAGGTCGGTTAACCTATGCTGATGCCCCTTCCCCCGGCTCTCTTCGTGCCAAATCACGCTGAGAAGCACGCCCACGCACTCTCTTTTTGTCTTGCGCCGTGGCCTCGCGAGCAATGAGGCGTGGAAGGGCAGAGCGCAAGAGCGTCGCGCGCGGCCAGCCGACTCAGAAGAATGGCCAGGAATCCACCCGAAGGGATCGACCGCGCCATGCGCACACCCGGGCATGGGCATCGGGGGGGACGCGGGACGAGACGGAGGTGCCGACAAACCGGCGCCGGCAGCCCAGCGGGAGCAGGTGGGGGCGCAGTGGCAGGCTGCAGGCGGCGGCGCAGCAGGGGGCCGGAGCGAGGCGGGCGCAGCGGGCGGCGGTGGCGGTGGAAGGCAGGGCGCCGCAGAGGGCGGCGGTCAGAGGGCACAGCGGCGGAGGAGAGGGCAGAGGCGCGGGGCGGGGCCCCGCAGAGCAGTTGCCGCGCGGGGGCGAGGGCGGTGCCCGCTGCGCAGCAGCGAGGGGCACCCCGTGCGGTGAGGCGGTGGAGAGGCGGGTGCCCCGGGAGGGAGGGGCGCCCGAGGAGGGGGCCATGCACGCACCGACAGCCAGCCTGGGCGTCGGTCCCCCGCCCCAGCAGGGGGCGGGGGTGCCGACGTGGGCCGCACCCGAAGTCATCGAGCGCGTTGCACTACTCGCAGAGCGCCTACTCGCAAGCCTCCGACAAAAAAAAGCATGTGTCTTCTTCTATGTGACGGAGTGTAGATCCCCAGCAGCGGGTCCAGGCCGTTTGCGAGGGGTTCCTTTGCGAGTAGTGGAACGCGCTCGTCTGCGAAGGAGGGGTTGCGGAGGGGGAGCCCCCACGGGCACACCGCGTACCGCCAGGTGGTTGGGAGGCTCCACGGGCGGGGTCATGCGTACGACGGCGGCGGTGCGGCAGGCACCCTCCGAGGAGGGGGGGGGGCAGGGGAGCTTCGCAGGGCAAGGCGGCGCCCCTGGGGCGGCGCGGCCGCGGCCCGATTAACCACGGGGGAGGCCCTGCCGATACGCAAGGGCACGGTGGTGGAAGGCAGCAAGCCGCCAAGGGAGGCGGAATGAGGACGCGGAGGAGGCGGACAGGGCGTAATCTGAGAGGGGCCGCACGGTGCAGCAGCCGCGCGGGGGGGAGAAGGGCGGCACCCGCCGCGCAGAAGCGAGGAAAACCCCGCGCGGTGAGACGGTGGAGAGACGGGTGCTCCTGTCTAGGCCTCCTAGATGGGGTCCGAGTCGATGGGGTCGGAGGATCGCGCCGCATCGCCGATACATCGACGATGCGGCTCGACGTGGAGCCCGACTTTCCTTACGTCGACGTCGCCGATGCATCGCCGACGTCGACGATGCATCGCGGGTGCGTCGTCGATTCATCGCCGCTGCATGAAGGATGCATCGGCGATCCGGCGCGATCCACCGACCCCATCAGTTCCTACCCCATCTGGCAGGCCTCTATCCGGAGGGGAGGCGCACGCGAGGAGCGCCGCCCCACGACTGCATCGGCGGCAGCCGGCCCGGGGGGGCGTGCTGGCGTCCCGCCCCAGCAGAGGGGGCAGGTCGGGGGGCACGGGCGCGGGGGCCGCACCCGGAGGTGCCGTCCGCGCAGGCGGGCGCCAAGCGCGACGAGGGGCGGCAGGGGCCCCGACGTGCGGGCCCCGAGAATGCGCGCCACCGCCATCTCCGTCCACCCCCCTCCCTCCTCGTGCGACGGCAGCATGCGGCGGGGTGGCGCCCGTCTGCGTGGACCAGCGCTGGCGCCGCGAGCGGGAGCCGCGGACCCGTCGATTCAGGGCGGGTGCTTGTAGGAAGGGCGGGTCAAGGACCCGGCGGGCAGCCTCATCACCCATCACTTCGGGCCGAGAGGGCAGAACGGTCTCGGTGCCTTCGCCATGCAGACCGTGCCATCGCGCTCGAGGTGGGCACGTGGGTTTCACGCACGCACACACACACACACACACAACGGAGGGTTTGGGCGAACTGGCGAACTGTCGGCCTGTGGGGGGCCCTTGCTGGGCCCCCTGGGGCCGTCAAAAAGCCGCTCGGCACGAACAAAATTGTCCCTGGGAAGGGGCCCCAGAACTCACAGGGTCCACGCTGCGAAAAAACATCAAGGCCCGGGACCCCTCTTGAGAGCCTTCTCCTCCTCGTCTCCCTCCCAGCCCGTCGGAGCGAGCGAGGGCAGGCCGAAGGGAAGTCTGGAAGGTTCGGAAGGATCGTGCGCGAGGGGAGGAGGTGGAGGAGGGGGGGAGGAGGAGGAGGAGGAGGAGGAGGAGGAGGAGGAGGAGGAGGAGGAGGAGGGAGGAGGAGGAGGAGGAGGAGGAGGATCTGGACGCCCGAAATCGGTACGGAAAGAATGGGTACAATGCCCAACAGCAGTTCCTGCTCATTTTGAACAGGACTCGCTGTCCGCGCCGCCGCGACCTGTGCCCATTCGAGACAGAAGGCCGCCTGCCCAACAGCGGCCGCTGTTGGTTTGGGACCACATTTGCTGTTGGGCATTGTGCCCATTCTTTCCGTACCCATTTCGGGCGCCCAAAGGAGGAGGAGGAGGAGGAGGAGGAGGAGGAGGAGGAGGAGGAGGAGGAGAGAGTAGGAGCAGGAGCAGGGGCCCAGGAGGGAGGAGGGAGGAGGGAGGAGGAGGGGGAGGGGAGGTGGAGGAGGGAGGGAGGGAGGAGGAGGAGGAGGAGGAGGGGAGGAGGAGGAGGAGGAGGAGGGGAGGAGGAGGAGGAGGAGGATCTGGACGGGCGAGACGGGGGAATTGTCCGGGGGCGTCCAAGTGGAGCGTCTTGGCTGAAGGTTTGGTTGTCTCTTTCGGGATTGTTGTCGCCTCGGCAGTCCTTCCAGCAGCTGCGCCTCGTCGACGGCGATCATTCCCGGAGTGCCCGATTCGTCTCGGACGGACGCCAGAGGCACGAGATATGACCCGAAATCGGCGGCGAGCGAGGGGGGGCAATGAGAGGGAGAAGGCCTTCTCAGAATGCGGCGGGACTTCTCAGGAGCCCTCGCGCCTTTCCAGAAGCTTGTTGTGTCTTCGGGGCAGGCTTAGAAAACTTCTCAGCAGGCCGGGGACTCCAGAGCCTTCTGAGAAGGCCTTCGCCTTCTCACTTTCCCCCCTCGCTCGCCAGCGCCGAACGACATCTCTCAGATCACTTGGCCCCCTGTGCGTCTTCCGACGCGTCGCCTGTCTGCCCCTCGTCCGGGCACCGACTTCGGGCAGCGATGCGCTCATCCCCATGTGCGTCATGACCCCCCTCTTCGGCGCCTTCGGCCATTGGGGAGGCACCCCCCCCTGGCAGATCTCGGCGGGCCGAGCAACCGCCTGGCTCAACGAGCGGGCAGGCCCCGGCCCGGGCAGAGGAGGCGGTCGACCGTGGCGCGGGCCAGTCTTTGCGGGGTTCCGACTCTGTCGGTGCGCGGTTTTGTGGCGCTGGAGAAAGAAAACGACAAAGGCCTCAATGCTCGAAGCTCCGCACGGATCTCTGGGATCGGCGTTGGACCCCCTGTCGGCGCCTTCGGCGCCCCCCCCTGGCGCGCTCCGCGCGCTGGGTACGGTCAGGGACTCAGGCTTGGCGTGTCGCTCCGCCGGCTCTGGCGCACTACGCTTCGTCGCGACGCCATCCGCGGCCCGTTCTCCAGGCGTCAACGTCCTGAGCTCTCCCCAGCGCCCTGCCCCGCGGAGCTCAGCGACACGCCATCCGCTTGCAGGGCACAGTTTGTCGCCAGGGCCGCCGCAGCGACACGCTAAGCAAAAAGTTCGGGACCGCCGCACGGGAGTCCAGCGCCGGTCTCACCAAAATCCGCGTGGACTTCCGAAGGTTTCTGTTTACGTATGCAGTTGTCTGTCGTGCTACTGATCTGCCCCCGGCCCCCTTGTGGCGCTTCGCCGAGACTGGAGGGTGACGGAAGGCACAGCGGATCCGTGGAGAGCCAGAGCCTGCTGTCTTCGTACTGCTCCGACTACTCGGACCCAGGGCGGAAAAAAAGACGCGGTTGCGCAGCCGCGTCGGACGAGGGGGGGGATAGGCCCTGACTTTCCAGGAGGGCTAAAAAATAACACGCGACTTAAAGACCTATCCCAGAGCTATTCTACGTCTTGGTTTTAGGCTGTTTCGTCTCGCTTTTTATGTTTTTAGGTCTCCAGCGCTAAAAAAATAGCTCTCTGGAAGGTCAGGGGGGGAAGGGGTGGGCGCGAAATCTGCGACATGCAGACGGTCTCGGCCCCGCCGCCAGGTGCCTTCCTCGGTACCTTGGCGCATCAGGCGCCGGGAGGTGTCGGGGCAATCAGTCGCAGGGGGCTTTTCCCCCGAATTCCCGAACTCCGCTTGAAGAGCTTGGCCTGTCCAAACGGGGACACCCTGGGATAAACCCCAAGTGTGCCATTCGGACGCACCCCTATCTAGGATGGACGCCCCCCCCATCGTCTATCCTAGGTCTGGGCCTAAATTTCCAGGTCCATTCGGCAGTACCACGAAGCCTGGGATAGGGGTCGACATCCCGTGTTATTCATCGATGCATTATCGCATCAGGCGCCCGGAGGTGTTTGGAACATCAGCGTGAGCTGATGCGCCAATCTTAATAGCATCCAGGTCTCGCTAGGGATTGGCTCCCTGCCAAAACAGCCGAAACCCTCCCGCAAACCCTCCAGGAAGGGTTATGGGAGGCTTTTCGGAGGGCCTCGGGCAGGTTTCGGGAGGGTTATGGAAGGGTTTTCGCAGTTTTGGGGGGAAGCCGGTCCCTAGCGAACCCTGGGTTTTCTACAAGGGCGCTCTCGAGGGCACCAAGTTATTCGCGCTTCGCGGTTCGGCTCCGATTCTCTTCATCTTCCTCTCCCCTGGGGGGCGGCGCGAGAGCGCGAAGCTATTCGCGCTTCGCGCAGCGCGCAGCGCAAAGCGTGAAGTTAGGCGCCCTGGGTTTTCTAACGCTGACCCCTTCTGGGTGTCCTACCAGTAACGCCGCACTCTTCCCCCTCACGGTTCTGTCCAGGGGTGGGCGTCTCGAGGCGGGAAATTTGATCCATAGAGTGTGCACGCATATTGAGCATGAGCAATTTCCCAAGATTGCCTCTGAATCCTTCCCCTTCGGCCCATCCGTCGCCGCCTTCGCTGGCCGCGCCCCGCTCGCATAGCCTTGCCAACGCCCTTGCATCCTTGTCGTGCGTCTTCATGATGCCGGCCGACTGTGTCCATGACCACCGGCTGGGAGACGTACAGTCGGGGCACTGAAGAAGGATTTTTTTTCGTTGGGGAGGGGCTCGGTGTTCTTTAATTGTTCCACACCTTGCCCAATGTTTTCCTGAAGTTTTTGGTTGTAAGTCGAAGGTTAACTTATGAAAAAAGGGGCTCCGTTCCTTATTTAGGGTTCCTTAGGTCAACGCCCCGACTGATCTCGGGGGACCTCGGCAGGCGGTGGACCACCTGGGCGGATGGACTCGGGCCCCGTGGGGCCAATTCATGCACACGCACACATCCGCCGCCCAGTGTCCTCCCAGGAGATGGGATCCATGGGCGGTGGAGGTGGATGAGTCCTCACCCCGCGCGGGGGGGGGGGCGACGAGCAGAGAATCCCGCAGGCATGGCCGCGCACTCGAGATCCGGCTGCCCTCGGGCTTTTTTTCCCCCTTGTCGGGTACAGCCAGGACCCCAGGTAAGGGGACCTGGTTAGCAGTGGGGCCCCAGAGCCCCTAAATTAGCCAGAATCGCTGAACCAGGTCTGCCGCAGCTGGCGTTTTTGCGGGTGACGGCGCTTTCGATTAGTGGAGCGGGGCGGGAGGGGGCGTCCCCCAGTAATGGAGGATGACGATTAATAAATGACGGGGGGTCGTGTTCACGCGGCGGCGCCCGGGATGATACTTATTTGGAACACGACATCTTTTAATCGTTCTCCTCCAGTCAGGAAGCTGTGCAGAGATAGCAGAGAACTATGTTTTTTTTTAATCCTTCTCCCCCATTCTTTTTTATGAATCGTCATCCCGCAGCACACACCACTAGACCAGGCCCCACTGACCCCAGCTCTGCCAGCGCCCGGCCCCGCCCGGGCCGCCCTCGGGCCCGGCCTCCGCCTCCCCCCGCGCCGGCGGAGGGGCGGAGCCCGAGGCAGCAGCGCGCCCCGACCTCGGCGCGCGGCGTCCGGGCGAGCGCGGCGGCCCCGGCTGTCGGCCCCGCGTGGCCCCGTGGGACGGGCCGCATGCACAGCCCACATCCCTGTCCCCCATCCCTGTTCCCATCCCTGTCCCTGGCCCCAGGGGATGGGCCAGTATCGTTTCGCCGGGCCACCTCCCCGTGCCCATCCCTCTCGAGACCCCCCCACCGAATTACCCCCCCCCCCCCCGTCGGGGGGATGCACCCCTCGAGGCCCGAAGGGAAGGGCCTATATATGATCGCGGGCTCCGGGCCCACGGCCCCCCCCCTCCCCAGATGGGATGGGCCCCAGGGTCCACGGCCCCCCTCCCCCCCCCCAGATGGGATGGGGGGGGTGGAGGAGGAGGAGGAGGAGGAGGAGGAGGAGGATGAGAGGAGGCGGAGGAGGAGGAGGAGAGGAGGAGGAGGAGGCGGAGGAGGAGGAGGAGGAGGAGAAGGAGGAGGAGGCGGAGGAGGAAGAGGACGACGACGACGACGGCGGCCGCGACGGCGACGACGACGACGACGACGACGACGGCGACGACGACGACGACGACGGACGATGGACGACGGCGGACGACGACGACGGACGACGACGACGACGACGACAACGCCGACGACGACGACGACGACGACAACGCCGACGACGACGACGACGACGACAACGCCGACGACGACGACGACGGCGACGACGACGACGACGACGACGACGACGACAACGACGACGTCGACGGCACCGGCGGCGGGGGCGGCGACGACGTCGAACACCGGAGCTTTCTTCAAGCACGTCAGCATGACTCCACAATCACAGCCACACGCACACCCACACCACACCCACAGGGGGGTAGGGGGGGGAGGACATTGGGCCACCCCACACACACACCCACAGCAACACACCACCCCCACACCACATCCACAGGGTGAGGGGGGGGGACCATCGCGCGGCGGGGGGGGGCGATGGCATTAGCATGGGGGGGGGCCCAGACCCTCGACCATATATCCCCATCTGGGGGGGTAGATCGGCCAGTGGGGCCCAGGCCACGCCGCTGGCGATAGGGATCAGATCAACGATGCTCATGGGGGCCCCCGGCCCAAGGTGCCCCCAGTTGTTCGTTCAGCCTTGGAGCCCCGGGGGCCCTCGGGGCCTCTCGAGGGGTGATCTAGAGAAGCCGCTGGTGCCTCCCTGGAAGTCCTCTGGGGGGCACCCTGCGCCGAGGGCGCGTCTGGCAACGCCCGGAACGAGCGGCCCACGCATCCGCGTCCACACCCCAGCGGTCCTGGACTCCGGGGAGCGAGCCCGCAGATGCGCGGTGGCGTGGGAGCGGTTTGCGCGCGGGGCATCCTCGAAGTGGAACGCCCCCGTGTCCACGGGGCCGCGGCTTGGGGGCCCAGCCCGCGAGGCCGTGGTGCGGCTATGTCCACCCGCCCCGGAGACTCCTCGACTTCACCGGCACGGGCGAGGGAGGAGAAGGGAGGAGGAGGAGGAGGAGGCGGAGGAGGAGGAGGAGGAGGAGAACCAGGACGAGGAGGAGGGGGACGAGGAGGAGGAGGAGGAGGAGGTTGCAGCAGAGGAGGGCGAGAGGGGACGAGGAGAGGGGAGCAGACATTGCTGGCCCGCCCGCACGCACGCACGCACGCACGCACGCATCGGTATATCCGTGGTCAATAACCGTACACCATCCCGCTTCATCACCCGACCGAATCTGGCGTAATCCGAGGTCATCCGTGAATCCCGCTTATTATCACGCGCAATCTGGCTTAATCGTGGGCTGATGTGGCCCCTACATCGGGCTGAATAGCCCCCATTGTTTTTTTTTGGTTTCCAAGACATCCCAGGAGTTGCTTCCTAAACTCCCGCGTGCAGCCGAGAAGGAGGGGAGTAATTAACGCCAGGCCAACCCGAGTTCCCCGAACCCGATTCTTACGCCTTCCCGATTCGGACGAGGAGACGTTGCATGCCTCATCTGATCCAGATAGCCAGGTGGTCAGCAGAAGCAGTCTCCAGTGCGAACAGACATGACAACGGCAGGATGCAAGAGCAGAACTCGAGGGCGAAACAGGTGCATACACATAACACTGCGACGGTCTAGGCGGATGTCTGGATCCGCGCTGGGGCCCCCTGGCGGCGCCGCCTCAGGCGCGCTCGGCGCGCAAGGGAAGAGAGGTTCAGCGCAGATCCAGGAAATCCGCACGGGCCCGTCGAGAGTTTATGCTTGTGCCGTGCTTCCTCATCTACGGACTGTCGCGGTGAGCTTGCGGCGCGCACAAGGTGGGGAAGGCAGGGGTGTAACGGAGAAGGGTCTTCGATGTTGAGAACCCCACCCCCACCCTAAGCTCTCGGCGGGGAATCGACACTCGTCCCTCCTCCTCCTTCCCCTCCCTCCTCCTCTTCCTCCCTCCTCCTCTTCCTCCTCCTCCTCCTCCTCCTCCTCCTCCTGGCGACCGCTGGTTTCGCCGACGGCAGGTGTCACCCGGTTCGTTTCGCCCGGCTGGATTCACCGCCCAGCGAAATCAGCTCCGTCGGCGAAACCAGCTGCCGTCGGCGAAACCAGCTGCTGTCGGCGAAACAAGCAGCCGTCCGCGAAACCAGCTGCCGTCGGCGACACTGTCCGACCCTACCCGCCCGCGAGGGTCCGGCCGCCCGACCCGACCCACCCGCAGGGTCGAGCGCGCCCCACACTTTAATGTCCCGACCGACCCGACCCGACACGCCCGATAGGGTCCGCCCGCCCGACCCGACATGCCCGTCAGGGTCCGCCCGCCCGACCAAACTGGCCCGTTCGGGTTCGCGCGTGCTCGGTCGAGCGCTCCCCACACTTTAATGTCCCGCACGCACGAACCGGCCCGCCCTCAGGGTCCGCCCGCCCGGCCCGACACGACCCGCCCGTTAGGGTCCGCCCGCCCAACCCGACCCGCCCGTTGGGGCTCGCGCGTGCTCGGTCGAGCGCGCCCCACACTTTCATGTCCCGCCAGCCCGACCCGACCCGCCCGTTAGGTTCTGCCCGCCCGGCCCGACCGGTCGCGCCCGTTAGTATCCGCCCGACCAGACCCACCCGATTGTCGGGGGCGGCAAAGAGGGGGGTGATGACTAGGGGGGGTGGATATCATGGCGGGGGTCATGATATTTCCCCAGATTTCACGGCGCCTCTTCTTATTTCATTACGTCCCTGGCCCCCCCGCTGGGCCGCGCACGTGCCGCCGGTCGTGATTTGCACCCCCCCCTCTTGGACACACCCCTCTTGGCCGCTCCCGAGTTTGAGTTCGCGCATGCTCGGTCGAGCGCGCCCCACACTTTAATGTCCCGCCCGCCCGACCCGACCCGACCCACCCGCTAGGGTCCGCCCGCCCGACCCGATCCGCCCGTTAAGGCTCGCGTCGGCGAAACCAGCGCCGACGAAACCAGCGCCAGCGAAACCAGCCGTCGGCGAAACCAGCAGGGCGAGAGCATCGCCGGCGAAACCAGATCCCGCCCTCCTCCTCTTCCTCCTCGTCCTCTTCCTGAGTTGCCTCTTCAGGGCCTATGCTTTCTGGCGCTGCAGCGCTGCCCACGTCGGGAGGGGCCGGCTTCGCCGGGAAACGGGTCGAAGAGTGCCCCCGCCGGAGGAGTCCCCGGTTGAGAGGGCCGCTGAGCAAGAGCGGCTCGGGGAGGGAGCGGGAGCCGATCCAGGGCGGAGCCCCAGGTTGCACGGCGAGGCCCCCCCACTGGTCAGAGTGCTTCGCAAGAGCGGCTCGGGGAGGGAGCGGGAGCCGACCCTGCAGGGCGGAGCGCCCCCGGCTCCAGGGCCCGCGCGCGCCGGACGGCGTGGCCTGCAGCCAGCGGGGGGGGGCGCGCCGTGGCCACCCCACGGAGCCGGGCCCGGGGGCGATCTGCTTGCGTTCGGGGGCGGGAGCGTGGCCGTCAGAGTCTGGCCGCCACCGGCGCCGCGCACAATATGTGATGAGCGGTGTTCGGGGCAGGTTCGCGAGCGTGAGACGTTCCACAGAACTGCGTGTGCTGCGACGGCCCGCAGACCTCAGCGTATGTATGGGCACTGCTGTGCGTGGTGTGTGGTGTGTGTTGTATGTTGTGTATGTTGTGTGTTGTGTGTTGTATGTGTGTGTGTGTGTTTGTGTTTTTGTGTGTGTGTGTGTGTGTGCGTTTGTGTGTTTGTGTGCGTTTGTGTTTGTGTGTGTTGTGTGTTGTTTGTTGTGTATGTGTGTTGTATGTTGTGTGTGTGAGTTTGTGTGTGTTTGTGTGTGTGTGCGCGGCGTGCGTTCGTGTGTCCGTGTGTCCGTGTGTGTATGTTTTTATGTGTGAGTCCCTGTCTGTGTCTGTGTGTCTGTGTATGTGTGAGTGCGTGTCTCCTCCCTGCCATCCATGCCCCCGGGGCTGATGGCGGTTGGCGCCTCGAATCCTAAGCGATTCCTGAAGGTCTCTCCAGCGACCGCGCGCTGAGTGCTCTCACTTACTCGGCCTCCTCGCCGCGCGCCAGACCGCTACCGCCACAAATGTGTGTGTGTGTGTGTTGTGTGTTGTGCTGGCTTGGGTTGTGTTGTGTTGGGTTATGGTATGGTGGGCTGCGCATGTGTCGGGGGTGGACAGACCTCCTACCCCGACACGTCGATTAGTGAGTTGGCCGTTTTCGGTTCGCGAGAGGGCGTCGCGGCCGTCATTTTTGCGGATCCAGGTCCGTCGGTTTCGGTCCCAGGCCGTTTTCCCTAAGGGGAGGTTTATTAAAGGGAGGTTTGTCCACCGCCGAATGTGTTCTGGGTGTGTATGTGTTGTGTTGTGTTGTGTTGTGATGTGTTGTCTGCTGTGTACTGTGTGTTGTGTGTTCGTTGTGCGTTGTGTGTGTGTGTGTGGTGTGCTGTGTGTGTGCGCGCGGCTCCCATTTGCCTCCCTGGTCAGGCCAGGAGGACCCACGGCCCAGGATGGGGCCTGGCCAGGATCGGTGTGGTAGTCGTTTGACGTCCCCAGTGGTCATGACTTGTTTAACGACGTACAAGGTGGACCCCAGAGGTCTCGAGACGTGCAAGGTGGACCCCAGAGGTCTCGACACTCCCCCAGGACCATCTCTTTTCATCCCGAGTGGTTCGTTGGCGGTCCCGGGGCTTGTCTTGCCAAGACACAAGGGATCAGGGAAGTGAAAGGCGAGTGTTTTCTCCTCCTCCCCGTCCTCCTCTTACTTCTCCCCCTCCTCCTCCTCATCCTCTTCATCCTCCTCCTCCTCCTCCCCGTCCTCCTCCTCTTCCTCCTCCTCGTCCTTCCCGTCCTCTTCCTCCTCCTCCTCCTCCTCCTCCTCTTCCTCCTCCTCGCCCTCCTCCTCCAGATCTGTCGCCCCACGAGGACAGCAAGTCGTCGCCTCGCGCCGGGAGGCGCAATTCGAGGGGCTCCTCGGACGCGGAGGTGCAGCTCGCCGACGACGTGCACAGGCCTGCCGGTCCGGAAGCCCCCAACGGGTGGCCCGTGTCGATCCGACCCGATCCGATACGTCATCCCGAAGGAGAAAGAGCAGCATGTTAGCCAGCGCGGGCCCAGACCAGCACGTTGGTACACTGTGGAGGTGGAATTCCTGCGGTGTAAGCTGTGTGGTGAAGACTATGGCGTGCAGGATTGGCGGTCTGAGCTGGTGCGGTGACTGCATCGTGCGAGAAGCTCGGCGGTGCGAGCTGGAAGTGGAAGCCCTGGGGGTGTAAGCTACAGTCGGGGCGCAGAAGCAGGAACCCTTTTCGTTTGGGAGCGGCTCCATGTTTCTTACTTGTTGCACAGTTTGCCTTAGGTTTACCTTTGGCCTTCAATCGGAAAGCGAAGTTAACCTCGAGGAACACAGGGCCTCGTTCCCTACTTGGGGCTCCTTAGGTCAACGCCCCGACTGTAAGTTCTGTGATGTCCCGCGAGGCGGCAAAACGCGGCAGCGTGGCGCAGCCTCGGCATACCCTGGAGCCGGGCGTGTCCCTCTACAGAAGGAGTCGAGCCAAAAGCAGTCACGACATGGCCCGGGGACGACCGCCTGACCACTTTTCTGCACTTATGTCGCTTTAGGTATGTCCTGGATGTTTTGTTGCGGCCTCGTCCGACGTCCGCCCCTAGGGGGGGGGGGCACGCCCGACCTGAGCGGACCCCCCCGCCCCGCAGCGAGCGGGGCGCCCGTGAGGCGGCCCACGGGGCGGCCACTGGCCCCACAGTCATCGTTCTGTCGGGCGTGTCCCCCTACGGGGGGGGATTTTCAACGAGGGATTTTCAACATGCCCCGAAGAGGTAAAAGCACAAGAATTGGAAACATGGTCCCCAGATGATGTTTGGCTTATTTTGGGGTTATTTTGTTTGATTGTTGTTGGGGTATTTTGTATTTTTCATCGAGGCCAACGGGGCGGCCCATGGGGCGGCCAACGGGGCGGCCGCCCGGGGCGCACCTCTCGCGCGCAGGGCCCGCAAGGGCGCACCCTCCCGGGGCGGCACGGGGCGCCCGGCGCGGCGCGGCCTCGGCGGTGCCCCCGCGCCGCGCGGGGCGCCCACCGGGCCAGGGCCAGCTCCTCCTCCTCCTCCTCGTCCTCCTCCTCCCTCCTCCTTCCTCCCTCCTCCTCCTCCTCCTCCTCCTCCTCCTCTCCTCCTCCCTCCCCTCCCCCTCCCCCTCCTCCTCCTCCTCCTCCTCCTCCTCGTCCTCCTCCTCCTCCTCGTCCTCCTCCTCCTCCTCCCCGTCCGATTCGGGCCTGTCCCTCTGCAGGAGGCAGGTCCAGAAAGAATCAACAGATAGTCTGGGGACGTTTTTTTGTTTTTTACTATGTTTGCCAGTTTTCGCGTATTGGTTGGTCCACTCTTGAGCTTTCGTTCAAAATCCCTTTGCAGGGGGACGTGCCCGGCCTGAGGCTAGCTTCAACTCATCCAATCCGGTTCGATTCGATGTCGATGGCTTGCGATTCCGATTCGGTTCGAGTTGGGATGCCGATTCGGGCTCCGATTTCCTATTCTATCGCTTCGCTCACTCCGCTGGCCCATGTTGCCTCGCCACTGTTGTTTGTCGGGGCGTTGTTGTCAATGCGGTGCCGTTGGGTGGCTTCCATTTTTCGGAGACGGTGGGTGGTGGGTCAGAGGCCTCATAGATGTTGGTTGAGCTCTCGTGGTTGGCCTCGCGGGGGCTCTGGGAGGCAGTTTTGAGGCCTCTTGGGGGCCGTATGGGGGCCTCTTGGGGGCCTCTTGGAGTTTTTTGGGGGGCTCTTGGGGGCTTCTTAGGGCCTCCTGGGAGCCTCTTGGGGCCGAGGGCTCGAAATGTCCGTTCGGGTTTCCCGTCTGGCCCCCTCTTGGGGCCGTCCCGGGGATGTCTTGGGCCGTCTTGGAGGCCTCTTTGGCCGTCTTGGGGCCCTCTTGGGCCCTCTTGGGGCTCTCTTGAAGGCCTCTTGGGCCGTCTTGGGGCGATATTTGAAGCCTGTGGGGCCTTCTTTGAACGTCGGGAAGCCGAACAGATGAGAACGCCGAAATCCTTCAAACACCGATGGGAAATCCATGGTTTTTGTTTTGGGGGCCCTCTTGAATCGCTTCTTCGAGGCCTCTTTGGGCGTCTTGGGAGCCTCTTGGGACCGAGGGCTCGAAATGTCCGTTCGGGTTTCCCGCCTGGCCCCCTCTTGGGGCCGTCCTGGGGATATTTTGGGCCGTCTTGGAGGCCTCTTGGGCCATCTTGGGGCCCTCTTGGGGCTCTCTTGGAGGCCTATTGTCTTGAGACGCTTCTTCGAGGCCTCTTTGGGCGTCTTGTGAGCGTCTGCGGCGGTGAGGAGCCTATCTTGGGCGTCTTGGATCGATCGGTCGGCGATTCGGAGCCCTCTTGGACCGTCTTGGGAACTCTTGGGGACCTCTAGGAGCGCTCGGGAGCGCTCTAGGAGCGCCCAGAAGGAAAACCCATCTCTGAGTAGTACCGGCCGGAGTACTTTTCGTCCGGGGACCCCCTTCCGATTCGGGCTCCGATTTCCGCCGCTTCGACTTTTCCCGACTCGGCTGCCGACTTCCACCGACTCGATTCCATTCGATCGCCGGTCCGACTGATCGCTTCGATCCTGGGCTTTCCTGCAGCCTCGGCGCTGCCCCCCCGTCGCACAGGGCGCCCGCCAGGCGGCACGAGCGGCCCTGTGGCGCCACCTCGGCGTGCCTCCCGAGAGCCCAGGGCGCCCTGAAGTGGAGGCGCCCGCGAGGCGGCACGGGCCGCAGCGTGTCGGGAGTACAGAGCACCACCCAAGCACCTGTTCCTCCTCCTCCCCCTCCTCCTCCTCCTCCTCCTCCTCCTTCCTCCTCCCCTCCTCCTCCTCCTCCTCCTCCTCCTCCTCCTCCTCCTCTCCTCCTCCTCCCGTCTCTCCTCCTCCTCTCCCTCTCCTCCTCCTCCTCCTCCTCCTCCTCCTCCTCCTCCTCTCTCCTCCTCTCCTCCTCCTCCTCCTCCTCCTCCTCCTCCTCCTCCTCCTCCTCCTCCTCCTCCTCCTCCTCCTCCTCCTCCAAGCAACAACCCCAAAGCGCTTTGTCTGGGGAGTGAACGTCCACTTTCGGAGCTCCGCGCGGATTTCCTGGACCGGCGCTGGGCCCCCCCGGCGGCGCCTCCGCGCGCCAGGGAGGAGGGCCGGGCACAGATCCAAGCAACCAGCACGGGCCTCTGAAAGTCTGCGGTTCTGCCGCTCTCTCTTCTCCTTCTTCTTCTTCTTATTATTCTTATGTGTATTATTATTATTGTTATTATTATTGTTATCATTATTATTATTATTACTATTTTTCTTCTTATTATTAGTAGTAGTATTTTTATTATTATTGTTATTATCATTATTATCCGTATTATTATTATTAATAGTATTTTTTATTATTACCCTTATTATTATTATTAGTAGTAGTAGTAATAGTATTATTATTAACATTTTTATTATTATTTTTTTATTGTTATTCCTCTTCTTCTTCTTCTTCTACCATCGACTCTTGCCGGCCCGATCCGATGGCCGACGCTCCCACGACCCGAGATGCGGGCCGATGCTCGCGCCGCGCTGCTGCGCATCCCGGCGAGGCCGGTCCGATGCGGTTCCGATGCGGGCCGCACGTCCTATAGGCAGGGGGCGGCACGGACACTGCCCGAGCAGTTCCTCTGGGTGGAGGGCAAGAGGTTCGAGGTGAAACCTGAAGTGCCGTCTCGAACGGTTCTCGAGGCTCGGCTCTGCAAAAGGTGGATCACAAGACGGACTGCTGCAGCCACGCGCAGAGGGGGGTGGGGGGCGGGGGGAAGGCTTCTTAGAAGCACCCCTGCTTCTTAGAAGGCGCGGGCCTGATCTGCAGATGCAAGGCCGGCGCCCTCTAAGAAGCGGCCTCCCTCTGAGCAGCCCTCCCCCCTCCCTCCACCCCCTTGTGCGCGCCGCAAAACTGCTGTTCGAGGTGCAACAGCTCATATGAGTTCCACCCGGAGCCCTCCAGCCTAAGAAAATGCTCAGGCGTTGCGGGGAGGGCCCCCGCCCCCTGGGCGCGTGCGTGCGGCCCCCCCCCTTGGGCGGGCCGCAGGTTCCTGGAGTTCGCGCCGGTGGGCAAGCGCCGCCGCGGGCGTCGCCGCGTTGCCAACCAGTCGCGGATCCGCCGCGGGAACTCCACGCTCGCGGACGCCCTCTTCGATGTCCCAGAGGATTCCAAGAAGGAAAGGGTACCCCCTCGGAGGCCCTCGTCGCCACCGTTGAATTCGCCCCGAAATGCTGGCCAGAACGCGCCCCGGGAGAGGTCCGGGGAGCAGCGGTATCGGTATTTTTCGGGGGCGGAAAAGATGGGGGTGATGACTAGGGGGGGGGGATCTCATGGCGGGGGCAATGATATTTCCCCAGATCTTCTAGCGCCTCTTCTTATCTCATTACGTCCCTGGCCCCCCCGCTGGGCCGCGCACATGCCGCCGGTCATGATTTGCACCCCCCTTTTCTTGGACACCCCCCTCTTGGCCGCTGCCGATCTCTTTCGGCCTCCCCGAGGACGACGAGGCCGTCGGAAAGATCACGATGAGCGCTGGGGGGCAGCGCTCCCGGGCGGCCAGGTCGAGAGCCCAGCGCGGGGTCTCGCCCCAGCGTCGGAAGGCAGTGCCAGGGTCTGGCATGCAGGTTGTGCCTTGGCCGTGGCAGTGGTGAAGACATGCTGCTGTGACCCAGTCAACAGCTCCAGACGTGACCTCCAATGGTAATATCGGGGGCGGAAAAGAGGGGGGTGATGACTAGGGGGGGTGGGTATCATGGCGGGGGCCATGATATCTCCCCAGATGTCATGGCGCCTCTTCTTATTTCATTACGTCCCTGGCCCCCCCGCTGGGCCGCGCACATGCCGCCGGTCATGATTTGCACACACCCCTCTTGAACACCCCCCTCTTGGCCGCTCCCGATAATCACGCCATCGCCTCTTGCCAACCTCATGGCCGTAGCCAACACGAATTATCTTACGTACAGGGCTAAGGCAGAGATGGGTTCGAGCCTCTCCTCTCTGCGTCCCTGTCCAATCCTTTTCTTTTCACTGCTTCCATAGTCACTCGTCCCTCCCTTGCCTTCATGTCTCCTCATGGACCTGGAGCAATCTAGGGCCGCAGCCGGTGCATCCGCACACTTACCCTGGACCTGGAGCCCAGAGTGCCCACCGAAGCCGTCGTGCGCGTCCTCTCCATAGCACCTGCCTGTCTTACATCTCGCACTTCCAGAACGGAACCACAGCAAGGCCCCAGCGGTCGTGTTCACACACACACACACTCGCACATACGCCGCAGCCATACATAAAACCTCTCACACTGTTGCGCTCTGGCCCTGGATTCAGAATGCCCACTCCTCACGAACTGCGCACCCCCATCCTACAGCACAGGAGAGGGTCGCACCGGTTGCGTTTGCACCATCCTCGGACCCTGTGGCTGCAGCCCCATGCGTTTCGCTTCCCACATTGGCAGTAATCGTCGGATGCCCACGTGATTCGCAGGAACAGGACCCCCCCTGCTCGCGCTTCTCGCCTCTTAGAGGGAGCCTAACCTGGGCGCCAGAAATATCAGTGACGAGCTACCGTTGGCATCAGGATGACCCACCCCTGGCGCATATCGTTACATCCATCTGGAATTCGGGCTCAGGCCCCCGTGGTTGTGATTGACCTCCCCCATGAGGATCCCCAGCGCAGACCCGGGTCGGGCAGCTGCTTTGGACGTAGAGTGGCCCACCACTCTCAAATTTCGCTTCACCCGAGGGGGGCCCAACTACGGCCACAGCGGCCACGTTCGAAGAGATGCCGGGGACCCGCACGGGCCGCTTGTTCGTGCGAGCACGGCCGTCTTCTCATCCTGTCCGGCCTCACCCCCACCCAGTCATTACTTTTTGATTTGCGGGAGGGAGGGCAAAAGAAGGCGGGGTCTCACGTCAAGGCCGAGAGAGGGCGAAGCCCTGGGATCAGGCGGTGCCGAAGTTGAAGTGCAGGAAAAGGTACACCTTGGACAGGAGCCCAGTCATGACGCGCATCTGCGCGCACGTGCTCACGCGACTCGCGTCCAGATCGCACACGCGCTGGCTGCTTTCGGGGCGAGCCCCTGCCGCTGCACGGGTCACCACGTGCAGTCTCCCGACCCTCCCGGCCGCCGGTTGCGGGTCCCATTAGGCGGGGCGCCGAGGCCTGCCCGGGGGTGGACGGGGCCCGAGGGGGCGCGAGGGCTCCACAAAAGGGAGGCCCATGCTGATCTTGGACCCGTCGAGGAAGACCAGATTGCAGACACACCGTTCAGTGATAATTCTTCGTGGTTCTTCGATGTTTTGGGGGTCCAAGATCATTTCATTGCTGATTGTTCTATCCTGGGCCTCTGCCTGGCCACTAGGGGGCCAGGAACAATTAGAAACGAGCACAATTAGAAATGAGCACGATTTGAAATTGGCGACGTGTACGGTGGGGGCGTTGGTTAAGGAATGTGCCCAAGCGGCCTCAGAACCTGGAGGATGCCTGCTCTGATGGGGGCGGCGGTGGTAGCTTCCAGACCCTGGGTTCCTTATCGAAGGTTTCCTCATCCAGTGCCATCACCGTGAGCTTGGGTCGGGCATGTCCTCCTACAGGAGGATTTTGGACGAAAAATTGACAATATTCAAACAATGTTCAGGAATAGGCAGACATGGTCAAACAAATCGTCCCCAGACTATTGTTATCGACCATCTTTGAACATTCCCCCTGTAGAGGGACAGGCCCTGGATTCCTGATCGAAGGCTCCCTTATCCGATGCCATCACCGTGAGCATACGGTCGAGCATCTGGTTAAGAAACCTCCCGAAAAGCTGCGCCAGCGTTTCTCAACCAACCTGCCGGAAAGCTGGCTCGGTTTCTGGAGCACGCACGCCCCTCCAGCGTTGACAGCAGAGACTGGCCCAGGTCTGGCTCAGGGAACCTTCGGGTAGCTGGCCCAGGTCTCTTGAACGATACTGCTCTTGACCCTCTCTTCGGCCGTCCAGTCGGGGCCCTGAAGAAGCAACCCTTTTCGTTCGGGAGGGGCTCCGTGTTCCTTCGTTGTTTCGCAGTTTGCCTTGGGTTTTCCTTCGGTTTCCGATGGGAAATCGAAGTTCAATGTGTGGAGAAAAGGGGCATCGTTCCTTATCTAGGGTTCCTTAGGTCAACGCCCCGACTGCAATCTGTGGGAGCTCCGCGCGGCGTTCACCCTGCTCTGCACCTGGGCGGCGCCCCTCCGGCGCTCTGCGCCTCCGGCGCGCCGCCCCCGGCCTCGGCTCCCTGCCGCGCGCCCCGCGCGCGGCAGGGAGCTGCAGTGCGGGCCCGAGGCAAGCCGTGCGGAGCTCCGGGCAGCAGGAGGTGGATAGACCTCCTATGCCTCACCACGTCGATTCGCGGATTTTGCCAGCCTGGAACCCATCCCTATCCCTATGTTGGGCATCGCCTCGTCACGGTGGCGACCTTAGGGGTTCCCTCAGTTTCTGAGGGTGCATCCCTAAGATTGTCATCGCCTTTTGGCGTGTCAATCTCAGGGATAGGGATAAGTTTGAGGCTGGTTAGAATTGGCCGTTTTCGGTTCGCGAGAGGGCGTCGCGGCCGTCAGTTTCGAGGATCCAGGTCCGTCGGGTTCGGTCCCAGGCCGTTTTCACGAAAGGGTGGTTTACGAAAGGGAGGTTCGTCCACCGCCGAGGCAGGTTCTGGTGATCGTTTTGTCGTTTCTGCCCATCGGCGCGGGCGTTTTTCCGTTTTTTGTTTCATTCGGCATGTTGCCGATCGGCGCGGGGCCTCGCAACCCCCCCTTCCGCTCCCCCCCCATAGCCGCTCCGCGCGGCGTCTGGAGCGCGTTGTCGACGAACGGGCGGGCGCGCCATGGATTTACAGTCGGGGCCCTGAAGAAGGAACCCTTTTCGTTGGGGAGGGGCTCCGCGTTCCTGGAGTGTTCCACAGCTTGCCTCAGACGTTCCTCATGTTCTCGACAGGAGTTCGAAGGTTACCTTATGGAAAACAAGGGGCCTCGTTCCTTATTTAGCGTTCCTTAGGCCAACGCCCCGACTGCAGGCGCCCGCCCAGGGCAGCGTGGGCCTCCTGTCCACGGCCCTCGGCAGCGGCGCCCGCGTCGGCGCCGGCCGCTCGGCCACCCCGCGGCGCCCGCCCGCCCCCCCCGAGCGCCTCGGAGCGCGCCTCGGAGCGCGTCGCCCACCGGAGGCCCAAGCGTGACAGGGCCCGGCTGGTGTCGGAGGTGGACAGACCTCCTATCCTGACACGTCGATGAAGGAATCGGCCGTTTTCGGTTCGCGAGAGGGCGTCGCGGCCGTCATTTTTGCGGGTCCAGGTCCGTCGGTTTCGGTCCCAGGCCGCTTTCACGAAGGGGAGGTTTACTAAAGGAAGGTTTGTCCACCGCCGATGGTGATCGTTTTGCTATTCAGCGTGTTGCCGATCGGCGCGGGCCCTCGCAACCCTTAAGTCGGGCCTATCCCCCTACAGGGGGAGTTCCGACGACAAGTAAAAAAGAAAGACCCCCAAAATAATCGACAAATGGTCCAGAAATAGTCGGGGGACTATTTTTAGAGTATTGTGTGACCTTTTTGGTGCATTTTTGGGGTATTTTTTTGGTCGAAAATCCCCCTGTAGGGGGACACGCCCGACGTAACGCAGCCCCCCCTTCCCCCCCCCAGTGGAGTGGATCTCGGCTGTTTTGGGCGCCTGTCTAGAGCAGGTGGAGCCCCTCACCCGTGGGGCGCACTGCTTCAAACAGTCGCACTCTAAGCAGACGTCCGGAGCCAGACCGCCCCTTTCCGCCCAGTGTCGAAACGCCAGATGAAAAAGGCTCACAGGGTTATGCCGCTTCCTCTTCCCAGACCAGGGGCCGTCCCGATTCAAGGCGCCTGTGAGCTCTGCCCGCCAGTCGCAGCACCGATGTGAGCCATCAGACAGCGACCGTCCCTGCTCCTCCACTCTGCGATCGGATCTGGTCGTGGCTCGTGTACGACGATCGGGACGACTGGAAGTGGCTGGACGACCTGCCATCGGAGCAAGAACTCGGGCGGGTTCCAGCCGACATCTTCCGTGGCCTGCCGGTCGGCAGGATGCTGGGGCAGGGGCCCAGCCTCATGGAGAACAGCCGCACGAATTGCACGTACGAGCTGTCGGAGCCGGTCGAGCCCTCCGAGAAGTTGGACGTGTTCATGTCGCACACGTGGACGTCAGACAGGTTCCTCAAGTACGTGGCAATCCTCTACCACTTCAACGGGCACTTCTCCCATGTGGCCGCCCACTTCGCGGCTCTGGCGACTTTCTTGGTGCTGCTCACTGTGACGGATGGCGAAGAATCGGCCCCAACCCTCCCCTCGCATAGAGGACGGGGAGACAGGGCAGTTGGTCGGTGATGGGAAATTCAACGATTGCTGTTTTCTGATGGAGGAGCCCTCTGGGGGCTTCCTGGAGGCCTCTTGGAGTAATTCTGGGGGTCTTGGGGGCCATCTTGTTTGTGAGGGCTCCCGGGGTCCCTGCGGGTTCCCCCCTGGGGCCTATCCTGGGCCCGTCTTGGAGCCTCTAGGGCTGTCTTGAGGCTCTCTTTAGGCCGTCCCCAGGCCCTCTTGGGAGCCCCTTGGGCAACCTTGAACCAGTCCGGGGGAGCTCTGGCGCCGTGCTGGGCTGGCCCACGCCCGGAAATGGTGAGGACGCGAAAATCATGCAACCATGTTTCGAGCATGGGCGATGATTGCCTCTGGAGGTCCTCTTGAGGATCGTCTTGACGCCCCCCTTCGGCGTCCTGAGGGTACCGTGGGCGTTCTTGAGGCTCGGCGGCGGGCCCGCCGGTGGCCCTCGGCGGCCCTCGGCGGCCCTCGGCGGCCCTCGGCGGACCTTCGGCGGCCCTCGGCGGCCCTCGGCGGACCTTCGGCGGCCCCGTCGGCGGCCCCGTCAGCCGGCCTCGGCGGCCCCGTCGGCGGCCCTCGGCGGCCCTTCGGCGGCCCCGTCGGCGGCCCCTCGGCGGCCTCCGGCGGGCCCGTCGGCGGGCCTCGGCGGCTCCGTCGGTGGCCCTTCGGCGGCCCCTCCGGCGGGCCTCGGAGGCCGGCGCGCGGGGGCCCTTTTTGCCGGGGCCGTCTTGGACAGCACGCTGTGGTCTGCTGCGGGCGCGCTGAGGCCTCTTCGGGGGCGTCGCGTGGGCGCCTTCTTTGGCTCACTCGGGCCTGGCGTCGCTCGGACGTGTGCATTTTTTTCTCGGCGAGGACCATCGAGGAGCATCCTTGACCATTTGGCGAAAAAAACACGCACGAAACCGAAAAAAGCACAGGGAATCGACGTCCGAGCGATGGCCAGCGGGCCTCGTGGGGACTGCTGGGGGTCTCTAGGGCGCCCTTTGGCGGTCCTGGGCGTCCTTCTTGTGGGCTCGTTTGAGTTCCTCTTTTGGGCCGTATCTTGGGGCTTCACTGGGGCCGTGTGGTCGGTTGTGAAGTCGACGCAGGAGAACATGCCAAGGATTCATGCTTCCTGGGGAGATTGGCTCGATTCGTGCTGCTTTGGGTCCGTGCCGGGGTCGTCCTAAATCTGTCTTGAGGCAAATTGGAGGCCCCCCTGCCGCTTTGAGGACTACAGTGGAGGCCCATGCCAAGAAACACCCTGCTTGCCTCCAGGGTGCCCTGGGTTTCTTGGGTTTTACGATGGGAAGCGTAACGATGCTTGCCCCCAATGGTTTCACGATGGGAAGCGTGACGTACCCAAACCAAGAATCAATGGACGACCTGGGGTCTCAGGGTTGGGTTTCTTGTGGAAGGTCTCTTGTGGACTGGCCTCCACTGTATCTGGAATGGTTTCTAGCCTCTTCGGCAAGTTTCGGGCCGAACGAAAGGGGGGATATAGGGAAAGGGGGGGTTACGAAATCTGCTGCATGCAGCTGGTTTCGGCCCCGCCGCCGGTCCCATTCCTCGGTACATGGGCGCCTTCCGGCGCCGGGAGGCGCTGGGAAAATCAGCTACGTGAGCTGATTCTCTCTGGACGCCCGGAATGGGTACTGAAAGAATGGGTACAATGCCCAACAACAATTCTTGTTCATTTTGAACAGGATTCGCTGTCCACGCCGCCGCGGCCTGTGTCCATTCGAGACAGAAGGTCGCCTGCCCAACAGCGGCCGCTGTTGGTTTGGGGCAACATTTGTTGTTGGGCATTGTACCCATTCTTTCGGTACCCATTTCGGGTGTCCAAATTCTCTACCCTACCCTTTGCTACCCCCCATCTGTCGTCCCCCCGAGCGTTGCAGCCCACCGCGAGGCGGGTTAGATCACGTGGTGTGCATCGTGGAGGCCACGGAGTGTAGACTTGCAGGTGCCATAGGGGCGCCCCGGGCGCGCGCGGACGAGCTCGTCGCCCTTTCGGGGCACCTGAGCGCGTCGACCCTTTGGACCCCCCACGGGCGAGATCTGGGGCAGGGGGAGGGGGGCAGCCAGGTTTGACTCGAGCATCTCCCTCCACGGGGGGAATGTTCAAACACAGTTTTAAAAATAGTCTGGGGACGACGTTTCGAGTAGTTTTGGCTATGTGGGCTCATTGTTCGAGTATTTTTCATGTCTCATCCACCAGAATCCGCCTGTAGGAGGACATGCCCGACCTAAGGCCAGATGTCTCACACGCCTTTTCACCCTGGCAAGCGGGGGGCGGCGGACTGTCTTCCCGTGTTTGCCCTCCTAAGGTGAAGGTGTTCACTCCGTGGGGGGTCTACATGCCCGTCTTCCACCTGCCCTTCCCTGGCAATCCCACTGAGTACCCCGAGGTCCAGGGCAGACGAAGTCCTCACATCCTCGCACATCCCTCCCCATCTCTCCCCTCTCCCCGCCCACCCCCGCTTCCCATAGCTCCCACGCCACGAAGACATCGCGATGGCCACTTTTTCTTCGATTTGGGCACTCTGGAAGCCCACTTCGTGCCACGGGACCGTCAACAAACGATCGGCGACGGAAAGCTGGCTCTGGGGAGGGCGTCGAGAGTCCAGGTGGCCAGCGACTCGAAAAAGTCGAGTCGTCGTGGGCCGAGGTTCTTCTCCAACCTCTCGCTGTGCCTCCCCTCCCTCCACCCCAGGGGGGGAAATCGCAGGTTGACAGAACCCCCTCCCTGCCAAGCCGACTAGCGAACTGCGATTTTTTCGATCCCCCAGAGGCCGATGCGGCCGCATTGTGCGCGAGCCTGCGCCCGCCGCGTGTGGTCCCAGGTCGTGGTCCCCAGCCGGTTTCACGAAGGGGCGTTTCGGGGAGCTTTCTGACGGGGGCAAATGCAAACGGGGGTCAGCCAGAGCGCTGGGTCCTGCAGGACCCTCAAGCGCCAGGGGTGCATTGACCTGGGCTGGCGCGCAGGATTTTGCGGGATCCTGCCAGATCTTGCAGGATCCTGCAGAGATTCATTGACCTTGGTGTGCGTTCGCCAGGGTCAGTGCGTCCCCGGGTGTTTTGCTAAATGGGTCCCGCCCCCGGAGAGTAGGGGGAGGTACGTGTAGGTGCAGGCATGTCTGCTTCCCCACGAGGGCATGCCGCTGTGCGGCCCCGTCTTTTTCGTTGGGTGCGTCACGCAGATCACGACGTTCGCGTTCGGGCACGTGCTCTTCAAGACCAGAAGCGTCTACCAGCAAATGATATTCTTAGATAAGTGCTGCATTCACCAGACGGATCCAGAGTTGAAGAGAAGAGGCATTGATTACATGGGGAACTTCGTGACCCAAAGCAAAACAATGTTCATCCCGTTCGACAACGACTATCCAACTGCCTGCGGCAAACAGCGCGACCACCGTGTGTGCAACTGCGCGGCAGGAAGCTTGCTGAGTGAAGGAACGCTGGACTTCCGACGATCTGTTCGAACCGGGACTGGTCGTTAACTCGACCTTGTCTTAGTCTGCACCATTTGGAGGTGAGTTCGAGTTCACGCCCTGCTGCAGTTTAACGAGCGATCTGAATTGACGCGGGCCGCAAACTCGACCTCATCTTCGTCCGCGCGGCAGGGAGGACGAGGAGGAGGAGGAGGAGGAGGAGGAGGAGGAGGAGGAAAGGAGGAGGAAGAGAGGGAGAACAGGAAGACAGAGAGGAAAAGGCCTCCGAGGAGCTCTCCCGGGGCCCCCCGGGAGGCTTCGGCCGAGGAGGGCGAGGTGCGGGCCGAAGCGGAGGCCGAGGCGGGGGCCGAGGCGGCGGCCGAGGCGGCGGCCGAGCGGCGGCCTCGGGCGCGGGCCTCGGCGAGGCGGCGGTGCACGCGGCGCCCGGGCGGGCGCGCGCCTCGAGGGCGTTCGGCCGAAGATGGCCGCGAGGCTGACGGACGTCGCCGTCGATGTGGCCGCGGCTTCACGCCGTGCCGCGGGCGCGCTGCTCGGGAGGGGGAGAGACACACAGACACAATCCATCGTCGATTCCCAAGAAAGTGTAGGGGAACATGTGGGAGGGGGGGGGGAAGACAAGAACCCGGAAAGTATGGAAAAATATGGGGAATCTGGTTATTTGTGTGTATTTATTTGTGTGTCCCAGGGCCCCTTCAGCTGCAGCGCCAGGCCGCTGACCTCGCTGAGGCGCGCGCCGCGCTGGTGAAGGAGCAGACGAGCTGGGACGAACCGGGCACGGATCTGATTTTTGTGGCCGCTCCGATGGTCGTCCCGCCTGTTGCCACGACTGCTGCGCCGACGGTGGTCCCGATTGTTGCGCCGACGGCGTCCACGAAACTACAACTGGCTCCTGGTCGCGCCATAGGTTGTGCCCCTCGGCCGCAACCTATCGGGGCAATCATCGGCGCAATCGGGAGCACCGTCGGCGCAACAACCGGGGCAACCGACGAGGCGCCCATCGGCGCGGCCAGAAAGTATCAGATCCGTGTTCATTGTTTCTTCTGTTTGCCCGCCCACCACGATGAATCCCAAAGCGACCACGGGCAAATCGATGGGGCCTGGACTGTTTTGACATAGCCATGCGTGGGTGGCTACGCCCGATTTATGCTTGCCGTTTGGGGTGGTGGTGGGGCCCAAGCGGCGAGCTGTCGTGTCATGTGCGGCCGCCTGCAAGGCAGCGGCGGCGGCGCAGGCAAAGATCGCGCGGCTGCGAGAGCAGCTGGCAGCCCCGGCGGAGGCCGTTTCGGCGGCCCCGACGGAGGCCGTTTCGGTGGCCCCCGCGGCGCGACGCTTGCGGAGGCGGTCGCGTGCCCCGACGCCCCGGCGAGGAGCGGGGCGTTCTCCGAGCGCGCCTCCGCCGAGGCTGGCGCAGCGGACCGGAGCATCCTGCCGCGGCAGGCGCCCTGCCGCGGCAGGGATGATGTATAATACTTCGCAGCGGCTGTAAGTGAGGAATAAAACGCCTCTCAAATGCAACCGTTTTTTCCGCCAGTGCTTGAGAGGAAAAAAAAAAAAAAAACAATCCTGCCGCGGCAGGCGCCCGCCCCTGGGAGGAGGCCAGGTCTGGCCCGACGCCGCTGCTCGACGCCATCGGCGCCAAGGCTCGCCAGCGAGGGCGGGAGGGGCCGCGTCGCCGCGTCGGAGCCCGATGGCGGCGGCGACGCGTGGGGCACGCTAGCGCGGCAGGCGCGGGCGGCTCGCTGCCGGTGCGCGCGGGCGGCTCGCAAGTCGCCCCCGCGGAGGGCGGGGCAGCCGGGCTTCTGGAGCGCATGGGAGCGCCTGGGAGCGCCTGGGAGCGCCTGGGAGCGCTTCTGGAGCGCTTCTGGAGCGGCTGGGAGCGCCTCTGGAGCGCTTCTGGAGCGCTTCTGGAGCGCCTCTGGAGCGCCTGGGAGCGCCTGGGAGCGCCGGTCGCACGCGTTCAGAGCCCCGAATCATCAGGGGTAACTCGGGTCAGGGCTAACTCGGGTTCGTTTTTTCAGGGATGCGAGCCCGAATCACCCCGGATAACTCGGGCGCCCAACGCGTGCTCCAGCCGCTTCGCGCGGCGTCTTGAGCGCGTTGTCGACGAACGGGCGGGCGCAACTGATTCAGTTGAAGGGTGAAAGGGGGGGTCGGGCGCAGGGTCCCGGTAATAGTGTCCTTATGGGCCATGCATGGGCGATACATCGTCGATCGATGTGGTCGGCGGGGAAACCAATTGAAGCTCCCCGCCTGCACCCATGCGCGAAACTCAAGACGGCCGAAAAGGTCCCCACCCAGGAACGGTCCACGAATGCCCCGCGACGCCCCATGCGGCTTGCAAGAGGCTTCCCAAGAGGGCCCAAGCAGGCACAGATCATTGATTGTTCGGAGGTTTTTGCGTGATTTCTCGCCTTTTCGGCTTCCTGACGCTTCAAGACGGCCCCAGAGGCCCCAAAGATCGCCCCAGCAAGGTCCAAGATGGCCCAAGAGGGCTCCAGGACGGCCCCAGAGGGCTCAAGGACGGGCCCCAGAGGGCCAAAGACGGCCCCGGAGAGCCCCAAGACAGCCCCGAGAGGGCCCCACGAGGCACCCAAGAGAGCCCCAACGCAGCCAGAACCCCTCAAGATAGCCGAAAAGGGCCCCAGGGACGGTCCAAGAGGGCCCCGAGACGCCCCCAGAGGCGTGCAAAAGGCTTCCCAAGAGGGCCAAAAGATGCAAAATTAATTGATTTGCCTGTGATGCTTGAAGGTTTGTCGGGTTCTCGCATTTTCGGGCCCAGAACGGCCTAAACGGCCCAATAGGCTCCAAAGATCGTCCCCAGACGACTCAAGAGGCCCCCAAAAGGTCCCGAAAACGGCTCAAGAGCGCCCCAAGACGGCCGAAGTGGACCCCAAAAGCCCAAGAGGGCCCCAAGGCGGCCCCAAGAGAGGCCCAAGAGGGCCCAAAATGGCTCGCAAGAGGGCTCCAAAGGGTTCCAAAGAGAGCCCCCAGACGGCGCCAAAGGCTTGTAAGACGCCCCAAGACGGCATAGAAGGTCTCCAAGACGGCCCGAGAATGTCCCAAAACGGCCCTCAGGGGTTTCAAGAAGAGCCCCAAGAAGCCACAGGGACGACAAGTACCACCATGGCTCCCAACAGCGAGCGGTGACGTAACAGGCTCGTACCACCAAGGCTCCCCAGAGCGCGGTGACGTAAGAAGCTCTTCACAGCAAGGCTCCCAAGAGCGAGCGAGAACGCAAATGTCTCTGAACACCAGGGCTCCCAGTAGGGAGCGGTGACGTAATAAGCTCTGGTCACCAAGGCTCCCAAGAGCGAAGGGTGCCATGAGCCATCTCGGGCAAGCTTCTGCAGCGCACGTTCCGTTCCCATGCGGGCCCAGGTGACGGAAAGAGCGATGTACGAGTGATGCCGTTCTGGTGGGGCGAAATCCTCTAGGGAGGGGGCCCAGGGGAGGGACGTAGGGTGGGGAATTCAGGGTAACACGCACCCCGCAAAAACGGCCCCAGCAACGCCCAAGAAGGCGCAAGATCCCCCCAAGACGGCCCAAGAAACCCCCAAGAGGAGTCCAAGAGGGCTCCAAAACGGCTCAAGAGCGCTCGAAGAGAGCCCACGTCCGCCCAAGAGCGTTCCAAGATGGCCTCATGTGGCTTCCAGATGGCCCAAGAGAGCCTCAAGACGGCTCCAGAGGTCCTCAATCGGGCCCCCCAGAGAGCCTCAGGAGGCAAACAAAACTAATGTTCCTTACGTTGTTTTTCTGGTTTTCGTTGTTTCGGGCCCAGAACGGCTTAAGAGGCCTCAAAGATCGCCCCAGGGGTATCCAAAAGGGGGCCCAAACGGTCCAAGAGGGCCCCTAGACGGCTCAAGAGGGCCCCAAAACGGCCCAAGACGGCCCCGAGAGAGCCCCAAGAGGTTCCCAAGAGGCGCCCTCGGTAACGTAGAAAGCTCTGAACACCAAAGCTCCGAAAAGCGAGAGGTGCCATGAGGTATTTGAGGCACGTTTCTGCAGCGCTCTTTCCGTTCCCGTGCCGGTCCAGGTCTAACACGTCCATTCCGCGCAGGCACGGTGGCGGATTTCGAACGGTTGTGGTGCAATTACGAGCTCGCCGCTTTTCTTCGTCACAAGAAAAGTGAAGTTGTTGACTCTCTCAACTTCATGCCGATTCAGGTTGCAGTATTTGTCACTATCCACATTGTTCTGTGCTTCGTTGGCATCACTGGCTTCCTCGTCATGTTGGCGATCAACGACTTTATTTACAAATTCTGGTATCCGCAAAGTTGGCTCGAGTACTTCGCCATCTGGGGAACTGGAGGCACGCTGATATTCGGAGTGCCGAAATTTGTGTTCTGTCACATTTCGATGCAAGGCCGACAGATTTTAGACCAGAAGCTCGCGAGTTTCACAACGCGCGACGCCAAAGTCGGCTTTGCTGCTGACCGTCAGCCGATCGAGGAGAGGATCCAGTGCTGGTTCGGCACCATCGAGGCCTTCGACCAGCTCGTGCAGAAGATATTCCCTGAGATTGTGACGAGGTCGATCGGAACACCACGGCAGTCCCTTCGGTATGCAGATCTTCTTCAGGAGAATGCCGGAGTGTTGTTCCTATTTGTATATGATGCTGTTCTCATGGCGTTAGGAGATCCGAGGAAGATCATGCGGTGTTTGGTGATAGGGCTTAGCGAGCATTTTATTCTCGATCCCATATATTTTTATTCTTTGAATGCGCTAGCATTCGCCGCGCTGAAGCTACCGTACGGTAACACAACGAATCATGGCATTAGGGGCGCAAGTGTTTTCCTGTTGGGCCTCGTATACCCCGTGTATTTTTCTTTCTGCATCTGCTGCCCTGTTTGGCTGCTCATTGTCTCTGCGGTCGTTTTGGGGATTGTCGGTGCAATCATCCCGTACTTCTTTGAAAGATAAGCGCATGTTAAATTGGCCAGCTGGCGTTGCAGCGCGTGAGTTGTGCTTCACGGCGTGCTCCCAATTTTTCAACTATCCGCCTGCGTTTTCCACGCACGTCTGCTTGCGCGCTTGGGCGTAAAGGGCGTTTTTGCAGACCAGACCAGATTTGTGTCGATCGCATGTGCCGATCATGACAACTCATGCCGCTCGAGCTCATAGCGGTTTTGCAGCGGTTTGGCACGGGCAGATGTCACAGGGAAATTGAGGAGATCTTGTGTTGGACGTATTGGGAGTTGTTTAGGCCGCTACGTAAACAGCGCTTGTCCTCAAGGGATCTTCCAAGTCCTGTCAAGACTTGCATTCCAATGCCACCGAGGTCTGTGGTTCGGCAGCGACCCCGATGACCTTCGCCTCGGTATTCTACAGTTTCCGCCAATCGCTTCGATCTGGTCTTGTCCCCCATCGTTCAGGAGTGGAAAAAAACACACAGACACAATTAATCCTCGATTCCTCAGAAAATATGGGAAAATATGGGAGGTGGGGGGGAAGACAGAAACCCAGAAAATATGGGAAAATATAGGGAATTGTTTTATTTGTGTGTATTTATTTGTGTGTCCTGGGGCCCCTTCAATCGTCCCGGTATCGTTCAGTCCGTAGGCTACAGCCAGATCCCTTGGTCTCTGGCTGCCCCCGACTGGACCATCCCGTCGGTCCCCGACCCTTGACGCACCGCTCCTTTCTGCGGTTGCGGCCACCTTCTCTTGGCTCGCCCGGGCTGCCGCCAATTGGTCCGGATCCGCCCTGTCCCCGACTGTCTCCGAGTCGGCATTCCCCTCGGTTGCCACCGCTTCCTCTTGTGGGGCCTTGTCCCCGATGGTCCGCAATGGTGTCCCCCTTTTTCGCCACCACCCTCCTTGGGTTGGGCCATGTCCCGGATGGTCCCCGATCGGATCCGTTCCGTCGGTTGCGCCGATCTGTTCAGTTCGGCCTTGTGCTCGGCTGCCCCCCGCTTGGGCCCTGTGTCCAGGTGCCGCTAATGTCCACGATTCGGTTTTTCTCAGCCCGAATGCTGCAACTTTCTCTTTACTGGCCTTGCTCCTGACTGCCCCCTGCTCGGTCCATCCTCCGGCTGCCGACAGGTTGCCAAGGTCCATGGCCCGGCATCGTCCCCGATTGTCCCAGCCGGGTCCTGCCCTCGGTCGCTGCCAACTTCTTTGGCCCGTCCTTGTCCTGAACTGTCCTCGGCTGGGTCCCGCGTATTGGTTGTCGACTCTTGTCTGGGACATCGTCCCCGACTGTACCGACCTGGTCTTTCCCTCGCGCCGGCCGTGTCCCCCTCTGCCGGCCGTGCGGGCCCCGTCTCCGTGCCCTCGCAGCCGTAGGTCGGTTCTGCCTTGTCCCAGCCTGCTCTCGACCTGTGTTGGTGTTGGCTGCTTGCAGTTTCTCGGGTTTCGCCTCGGTCCTCTGTGATGTTGCCGTGTATGTCCCTGGGTCGGTCTTGTCATCTCGTCTCCGACTCGGTCGCGTATCTTCGTTTCTGTTGGTCTCTCTGACTGGGCGTCGTCCCCGCTTGTCTCCCTCTTCTCGTTTGCGACCATACTTTTGGTTTCGTTTTGTCCCTCAGTACTTCGTCTCGGCCTTCCTCCAGATGCTGCCCATTTCTCAGTTCTGGTGTGTTCTCAGGTGTCTTCGATTCGGCCCTGCTCCGGGCCGCCGCCATTGTTCCTCGGTTTTTGCCCTGTCCGTTCCCGACCGTGGCCGCCTCCACCCTACCACCGATCCCCGATGGTCCCCGCAACGCTGCTTCTTTCGGCCGGCACGGAAAGCGCATCTCCACCGTGGAGCCATCTGGGGGTCCGAGGTGGCCCAGCACTGATTCCGGCCACCTGGAAGGGCGGGCAGGTTCGAGGCTCTGGGTTCGGGTAGGTTGTTTGTTTTTTTGGCTTCCTGGAGCCGCTTTCGGGCCCCGGGATCGTGAAAGCCGAATCTGGGACGAAAGGCTGCACCAAATGGATGCCGGGAGAGGTATGGGGACCGGTTTTGAACGGATTTAGCTTTATCCCCTGGCCGATGTTCTGAGGTTACAACCAGTTCAGACCCCCCGGCCGCTTCCAACCTCCGCCCCCTTTTATTAGGGCTGGGCCACAGAGAGCTTCAAAAGCCGACTGTGAGGATGGTTCGCACACGCGGCGAAAAAGTATATCTGTATCAATATACACCCCCTCCCCAAGAAAACAATACACAACGCATTATGCCTCCTCATTTGGAGCATGCGCGGCCAACCCGATGCGGCCCCCCCAGCATCCCTGTCAAAACACAATACAAAGTACATGTTGAGGCAAAATCTTGAGTCATGCTCGTGAGGCCCGCGAGCACTTTATATTTTGTTTGACAGGGACGGCGGGGTGTCAGCATATTGCCTGCTGCGTGCGGGGCTATCATCCCTAACAACACAAGCTATACAAAATGCACCTCCAGCTAAATCCGGATAATGCGCGGCCACCCCGCGATCATTGTCTAGTGGTTTTTGATAGGAACGGCGGGGGTGGTGGCGTATGGCCTGCTGTGCGCAGGTTCATCAGACACAATGATTGGCACAGGTTTTCGACAAGGATGGTGGGGGCCGACATGTTTCCCGATGTGTGCTGCCACCTGCGCAGGTGCACCTGACACACTCTGCACGTGCTTCGAACGTGGCGCACCTGGCGCGGCTGGAGTATGCGGCACACCTGGCGCACGCGGAGCACGTGGCGCATCTGGCGCACCAGGCTTGCCTGGCACGCGTTGCGCACCTTGCCCCAGCGTCGCGCACTTGAGGTTGGTGTTGATTCCCAGTGGCTGTCCATCCACAGACGACCGCTGAACATGCTCAGGCTCGGGTGTTACTCTTGTGTTGGGAGGGCGTGTGGGAGTGAGCTAGACGACTTGCTATCTAGGGGGTGTCTTGACCCCACCCCCACCTGCCCCCGACCCCATCGCTCCCCTTTGGGGGGGGGCCAAGGTGGGAGTGGGGGAGCTTGTTTGCTCCCCTGTGGAAGGCCTTCCGCCCATCCCGCTGCCGTGCATCGGTTATCGTTGTAAAGCCTGTTGGATGTTCGCTGGGATCTCGTGGGGGGCCTCTCGGGGGCCTCTTCGAGATGTTTTTGAGGCCTCCTGGGGGCCGTTTTAGATTCTCTTGGGGCCTCACTTGGGGAGCTCTTAGGTCTTCTTGGGATCCTCTTGGAGACATCTTGGGCCGTCTCGGGGTGGTCTTAGGGCATCTTGGGCCGTCTTGGAGCGTCTGAGAGCCGACGAGGCGGGAACGCCAACCAAAAACCTTTGGAAAATCAGTGATGGCTGCCTCTTGGGGCCCTCTTGGGCGGCCTCTAGAGGCCTCTTGTGGCGACTTGGAGGCCTCTTGGGCCATCTTGAGGCCATCTTGCGCGTTTGGGAGCGATCCTGGGGCGACTTGGGGCCCTCTTTGACCATGTTGGGGGCATCTTGACTCCATCTGAGCTCGTCTTGTGGCCGTCCTGGGCGGGGCAGGCCGACGCGAGCGGTTCCAGGGGCCCCCGGGAAAGCCCCGGAAACGATTGGTCCGGCCCCCTTTTCAAACCTTACAATGCTGGCTGCAGCAGCACAGGCCTCTCAGGGATGCATGAGCCGTGGGGCACTCCACGTCGTGCCCAGAGCACGGTGGCAGATCTTGCCCCCGAAATACGCGGCTCGCTAATTTCCCGGGTTGCCGCCAATGTTTGGTCGGGTTGCTTTTGTCGGTCCATTCTTCCGGTTGCAATCAATCAATCAATCAATTTCGTTGGTTCTCCCTGGTCCCCGAGTATTCCCGACTTGGTCGTCTTTCTTTCTTCAGCCATCAGTGATGCTTCGCGTACCCCGCAAGCGATTATTCGGTGAACTGTCGTGTGGAGGGCAACGGTTGACCCTTTGTATAGTCCTCGTTGACATTTTGTCTTGTGGCGGGGACCATCTTTGTCTCCTTTTTCTCTGCGGCGTGGCTATGCAACATTTCACTAGGTGCGCTCTTGTGAAGCATAGGCCGCGGCGGCTCCAACAGGCCTTGTGAACATTTCACAAAAGGAGCAAATGGTTGCACAAGTTGACTCTTGTGAGCTACACTTCCTATGTAGCATCACTGTGCCGGTAGGGGACAATACGTCCCACCTGGCCTGCCCTGTGTAGTTTCGCGCTCCAGGTAATCAGTGCGCTCTGAGGGCGACAATCGCGTCCGCCCTGAGCAATTTACCATTTCCCTAGGAGGTCCGATGCGCCTCCTGGGGCTCAGAGGTCAGGCAGCCCCTCACTATACCACTACACGAGCATTTGTGAATCAAAGAGGGGGCACGCCAGTCAGACCAAAGTCGGGATCATTCCGAACTGCCACTAAACTAGGCCGACTTAGTAGCATCTGGGAGTCTCTTGGAGATTTGTTCGGCCCTCTTGGGATTATGTTGGAACCTTCGTGAAAGAATATCGGGGTCTCGTGGGGCCATTCCAGATACATCTCAGAGACGATATGCAAGGAAAAAAGGCGGGCGATGATTGGGGCTCCTAATTGGGAGCTCGATGTATTGGCTCTCGTGGTAGTGTTGGGGATATTCGGGCGGTCTTAGGGGACCTTGGGGTCACTCTCGCGACCCTTCTACATCCTTGTGCGCCCTTCTTGGCGCCATCTTCGGCGCATGCTGAGGCCTCATGGGCGAATGTGAAGCGAGAAGGCGAGACGGCCAACATCGGTTGAAGGTAACATGTGCATCACTGGGCTTTGCCTCTTGGTTACGCCCTTGAGAGGATCGGGCCCCACCTCTCGGCGGCGGGCGACGGGGGGGAAGTGAGAAGGAGAAGGCCTTCTGAGAGGGCGGCGGGACTCCTCGGAAGCCCTCGCGCCCTCGAGAGGTCTTCTGTGTCTCCGGGGAAGGCTCTGAACACCTTTCAGAAGGCTGGGAGACTTCCGAGCCTTCTTGGAAGGCCTTCTCCTTCTCACTTCCCTCCCCTCCCTCCTCGCCGAACGTCAGAGCCACGTTGGGGCAGTACCCGTGCCACACGTGGCCACGTTCGCGACGCCAGCTGACCCAGCGTGGGCTCCAGCGTGCACGTCGGTGGAGGAACGTGCCTGCCAGCTGACGCCACAGGGGACGCTGACCTGCCCCCGGTGGCCCAGGGCCTACAGGAAAGCCCCAGGAGGGAAAACACAAAAAAGAGAGAGACAAAAGCCCAGAGATACTTGGAACATGTTGGGACTCCTGTTTTTCGGTGTCTATTTGTGCATCGCAGGGCCCCTTTCAGAGCCCTGGGGCACGCCAGGCAGGCCAGAAGAGCCGCGGCGGCCGTGCCTGCAGCCTGCCCATACAACAGAAGCCCCCTCCCTCGCCTGCACGGGCGAGCCTGCCGCAGTGGGGAGGACGTGCTCCGCGGTCCAAGAATTCGGGCTCTGTTCCGATCTCGTGCCATATTTAAGTCGGGCCTGTCCCCCTACAGGGGGAGTTTTTCGACGAAACATAAACAATACCCCCAAAACAGCCAAAACATAATCCAAAAATAGTCTGGGGACTATTTTTGGTGTATAGTTTGACCTTTGGGGGCATTTTGGGGGTATTTTTTATTTCTCGTCGGAAATCCCCCTGTAGGGTGACACGCCTGACATAACGCCATATGCGGTACTGGAACACATCTTCGGTGTAGGTGTTGTGGGGCGCCATTGCTCATGAGTGATCGTTCGGATCCTGGGGGCATGCGCTCACAGCGCTAATTATATTATCTCCATTGCCCTCCTCCTCTTCCCTTTTCCTCCTCCACCCTGTTCCCCTTCTCCTCCTCTCGCCTCGAACCGCGCACTTGCTGTGAAGATTCCGGGCGCTGATCATTGTCGTGTGGCTGCCGGCGATGTGCCGCCTGTCGGGCTTCGGTGTATATGTCTGCACTGGGCGCTGCCCTTCCCAGCAAGGCAGGTTCGCGGGGTCCACCTCACGGGCACGGCGAGGTTGCCATTTGGATTGTCTAGTGAGTTTTTGCGTTCTTGGGAGCCCTCCACGGCCACCTCGGACTCTCTCACTTCTTCTGGGGAGGAGTAACACCCCCCGTAGGCCAGTAAGGGATGTGTGAAGACTGCTCCTCTCCTCTTTCTATCCATCTATCTTGCTATCCTCTCGGTTCAGGTATTGGATATGACATTGCGCCCGACCTTTATCGGGCCGTGAGGGGAAACTTTACTTTCTCTCCCTCACCTAGTCCTCTACCTACGGACCCTACGGCAGGTTCGACCCTATGGTTGTTAACCTCCGTCCACAAAGGAAAGGGAGGTCGTTTTGCAGGAGCTGGCACCCCAAACAACCTGCGCCGGGAATGCTGGTGGTGTTCCGCCTGGCTCGGTCTTGTCACGACTTCTTCCTTCGGTTTGATCCTCGGTTAGCCCTTTCTCTTTGAGCTCGGCCTTGACCCTGGTTTTCTCCGGCTCAGTACATCACCGTGGTATCGCCAATTTCTTTTGTGCGGCCTCGTCCCCGATTCCTCTCGACTTTGAAGCGTGTTTCCCCACTCTGTTCTTCTTTCGGTTGATGCTCTTGTTCCCGGTTTGGACTTGTCCTCGGCTGTTCCGCGTCACGGATGTTTTAATTTTTTCGTTGTTCGGCATTGACATGGGTTGCCTCCAACATCTTTTGTGCGGCATTGTCTCCGATTGTCCCGGCTCTCTTCCGTGTGTTCCCGTGGATTTCTTCGGGGTTGGTTTGACCTCGATTGTGCTTGGCCTGGGCCTTCCTTCGTACGGTCGTACGCCGCCAGTTTCCAAGGGTCGGCGTTGTCTATGACTCGGTCCATTCTTCGGTTGGCACTGGTAGGCTGTAGTGTTTTCCCTTGACCCGGGTTTCATGAGAGGGGCCACGAGCCCCAATGTCTGACTATGTTGACCCGTTTTTCTGTCGTGCCCAGCGGGATCTACGGATGGTGGTTGATACGTAGATGGGATGCGATGTGCGCTGGTAGGCGGCTTCTGAATTTACGTGGTAGAAAGCAATGGTGCTCCTGAGCTCAGGAGGAAAAGATCACACAGACACATTGAACCGTGGACTCCCAAGAAAATGAAAAAAGTAGGAAGTGGGGGAGAAGTCGAATATCAAACCCAGAACATATATATATATATACACACATACATAATAGGGAATCCTGGGATCTGTGTATATCTATTTGTTTGTCCCTGGGCCCCTTCGTGAGCGTCCTAATTACCTGGGGCAGTGGCTTTTTATAACAAATCCCGGTAGGAGGAAGGGGGAAAGCCACGGGGTCCTCGTCAGAAAGACGACCTTCCCAACAGGACCATTACGTGAAGACTATAGCCAATGCTCCGCAAGCAGGATGGTGAACTATGGTAGGTTCGCGTCGTGTCGAGAACGCAGCTTGTGTCCCAGAGTCGGCCCATCCTTAAACGATCCGGCCTTTTTGAAAGGGCCGATCGTTCAAGTTTGACCGACCCCCGCGGTGTCAGGAACCAACGCCAGGGTCGACACGACGCGAACCTGCCGTATCAAAGGCTCTACAGAGCTTGGGACATCCTGGCACTGCAGAGTGTGGTGGCGGATTTGTAGAGTGCATGTTCTACACGTTCCGGTTTTCAAATACTTGCCTGCGTCGTGCGTGGCTGGTTGGTTGCATCCTTGGTCATCGCAGCAGTCTAGCAAAAGTGCCCAGCTTCCTTTTTGCCGGCGGTCTACTGCGAGCGACACGAACCAAGTATTCCAGATTTCGTAATAAAAGGGAGGGGGTCTGGACCCTCCAAGACAAGCCATTTCAGACCTCCCCCGTGGGAGAACCCTCCAAAACATCGTCCCCAGACCCCCCAATAGCCTGGAAGAGACCCCCCCCCCGAATTGAGACCCCCCTCCCTTTTATTACGAAATCTGGAGTACGCTCAGCATTGTTAAAGAACACCCGTCCCGATGTCTGGCCATCAGCACCCGTCCCAAGATATGGGCGAACACTGCGGCGGGGCGGCGGGCGGCGAGAGGTGCAGAAAGTGGTGCCCGAGAAAGAGGGGGAGAGAGAGAGAGAGAGGATCGAGGAGTAGGACCGAGGAGATTCGAGGATCGAGGAGCGAGAAGGAGCGAGGATCGGGGAGGACTGAAGAGGAGGATCGAGGAGTAGCGCACCCAATCCTCTCTCTCTCTCTCGTGTCTCCTACTTTCATTCTGGCTTCGACTCGTCTTCGGTATGACGCCCCCCATCCTCTGCCCGCCAGCCCCGAACATCTCGTTTCCCGTGCAACGCCATGGCTGTGGGCTGCTTTGATTTGCTGCAGGCTTGCCATCGATTCCCCCCCCCCCTTACCTCCCGCTTGCCCATCAATTCGCAGCGAGCGAGGGGGGGAATGAGAAGGAGCAGGCCTTCTCAGACGGCGGCTGGTTTTCTCAGAAGCCATCCGGCCTTTTGAAAAGTTGTCTGCGTCTTCGGGGAAGCTCATACAAACTTCTCAGAGGGCCGAGGGACTTCCGATCCCCGCCCGTCCAGTCTCACTTCCCCCCCCGCGCTCGCCGCCACAACAAAAAGACCATCTCGACGCTTTCGTCGATGACGCCCTCGTCGCCGCCGCTTTTCGCTCTGCGCCCATGTGAGAAGACGACGCCCCTGATGCTTCGGACCTCGATGCGGGCTTCCTTCTCCCCCATCAGTGGCTTCCGTCGCTGCCCCCCTCCGGTACACTCCCCCCCTTCCCAGACACTGGCGTTAAGTCGGGCCTGTCCCTCTACAGGGGGGAACATTTACAAATAGTTAAAAAATAATAAGGGAACGATTGTTTAGTATTGTTTTACAAATTTAAGATATGTTTCGAGTATTGTTTTCGTCGAAAATCTCCCTGTGGGGAGCCACGCCCAACTTAACACTTGAGTCGTTTTTTGTTCACGACGTGCACCCATGGAGGCCGAGGCCTTTCTCCCGGGACCAGCTTTTCACCCAGGGCCGTCTTTTGACGGCCCGGAGGCCAAACATGTATCAAACATCCTCCAGCGTGATGTTTCCAGAACCTCCTGTGCTGGGTTCTCGTTTTGAACAGCTCACTACGGTGGCGACTCCGCCCTCCTCTCTCCTCCTCCGCCGTCGTGATTTTTCTCCTGCCCCGAGGGGGTTTGATTCCTCCTCCTGCTCCTCCTGCTCCTCCTCCTCCTCCTCCTCCTCCTCACCTCCTCCCCCCCCCTCCTCCTCTGCGGTCGTGCGTTCCATTCCTTCCAGCAGGCGCCAGAGGCGGGAGCCGAAGGTGCCGGACTCGGCGCGACCGCCGCCGGGCGGGGCGTCGGCGTGCCCGAGGAGACGGCGGCGCTGGGCGCGGCCACGCCTGCGCACCCGGGTGCTGCAGGCGTGCAGGCCGCGGTCCTGGGGCGCTCGCCGGGGGCTCAGCATGGGAGCGCGGCATCGTCGGGCCACAGTTTCTCACCGAGCGCGTGCCACCACTCGCAAAGTGCCTATACTCGCAGGCGTCCGAAAAACATGTGTTTACTGTGATGTTACCGATCGTAGATTCAGGTCGGGCCTGTCCCTCTACAGGAGGGATGTTCAAAAATAGGCAAAAGAAAGTATGGGGATTATTGTTTAGTAGTATGTTTGGGCATATGTTGAGTTTTTTGTGTAATTTTCCATTTGGCGTCCAAAAATCCTCCTGTAAGGGCCGATCTAATCGTAGATTCCCCGCAGCGGGTCCAGGCCATCTGCGAGCAGCTACTCCTTGCGAGCAGTGGAGCGCGCTCGTCCAGCTTCCCCGGCGTGCTCGGGCCGCGGTACATTTGCGGGCGGGGCAGCTGTTGGCATAATCGACCCTTGTACATCAGCACGAACGAAGTGGGTACCGAAAGAACGGGTACAATCCCCAACTGCAGTTCCTTTTCATTTTGCACAGGACTCGCTGTCCGCGCCGCCGCGGCCTGTGCCCATTCGGGGCAGAAGGCCTCCTGCCCAACAGCGGCCGCTCTTGGTTTGGGACACCATCTGTTGTTGGGCACTGTGCCCATTCTTTCCGTACCCATTTCGGGCGTCCACGCCCAGGGACTGCGTGTTGATAACCCAACAAAATGGACGTCGCATGTCTGGGCTGGGCCTTAACAAAGCAACTAACGAACACACGACATGTCAGTTTCCCCGATTAGCCACACGCTGGAGCGGACTGCCTCTGTCTCGCCGCCGTCCGAAGAAAACAAAAAACAAGAAACGTCTGGGCGCCTCCCATGCAGGGAGGGATCCCGCTGCTCGGCCTGGCCGAGAGGTCGTTTTTGTCGTCGTCGTCGTGGTGGTCACGGTCGTGGTCGTTTTCCTCGTCGTCCTCGTCGGGGCCAGGACGAGCATAGATCCGTTCCAGAGCGTTCCTGCAGGGCGTTCCTCTCAGAAGGCCGCGGTGCCCGAGACATCCTCCAGAACCGCCGGGTCTCAGAGACTCGTATCATCCTCACACGATGTTATCCTCGCCATGGCGTCGTCTTATGTTATGTTTCAGATTCTGGCAGGCTCGCTTGCATAGAGGGGGGGAGGTGGAGGTGGGGGGGGGCGTGGTGAGGCCCGAAAGGAAATCTGGACTTTACGCGCAAGTCGGGACACACTAGCACGCCTTGCCGGCACAGCGCTCTTGGAAGAGGCGGCTGAGAGGGGGGGAATGCCATGAAAGTAGACATGCTTGAGTCTAAAGACAAATTGCCTCTTTCGGCGGCTCGCCCTTAGGGGGGAGTGGTGGAAGGAAGGAGGAGGAGGAGGAGGAGGAGGAGGAGGAGGAGGAGGAGGAGGAGGAGGAGGAAGGAGTTGTCTAGTACCCTTGCCTCGGTTTCGCCTTTTTGGGTATCGTAGGAGGCCCTCGTTGCCACGGCTGGAGTTGCCTTCAGATTCCAGTCAGAACGGACTCCCACAGAGGACCGAGGAGCACAGGTATCCGTGTCGTTTGGTTTCCCCAGGCGCGCCTTGAGTCGCGAAAAACCAGGACGGACAGGTTTTGGGCAATTTTCGGCCTCCAGGGGCTCTCACCAGCCCCTGGGACCGTCAAAACCGACTCAGCATGAGATGCCAGCCCTAGGAAAGTTGTCCAGACCTTTCTGATAGAAGAAACTGGAGCGCCAGATGTCTGGTGGAGGGTAATGGAGGGATGTCGGAGGAGGAGAAGGAGGAGGAGGAGGAGGAGGAGGAGGAGGAGGAGGAAGACGAGGACGAGGAGGAGGAGGAGGAGGAGGAGGAGGAAGAGGAAGAGGATCAGGAGGAGGAGGAGGAGAAGGAGGGGGGCGGATCAGGAGGAGGATCAGGAGGAGGAGGAGGACGAGGAGGAAGAGGAAGGATGAGGCGGAGGAGGGCGAGCAATAAGAGGAAGCATCAAAGCTCGTGCGGTCTGCGGGCGCGAACAGACCCAGAGCCGGCTGAGCACGCCAGGATGCGCGAATGCGCAATGTGCCCCTGCTGGAGTGGGGGGGGGCAGAAGTCGGCGGCGCGCCCAAGAGGGGGAAGGCAGAGGGGGCGGGCCTCCTCAGAAGGCTCAGGATCAACTCGGACCTGTCCCTCTACAGGAGGAATATTGAAAAAAAAGTCACAAAACATAGTCTGGGCACGAGTTGTTGATGATTCTGTTCCCATTTGGGGGGTATTGTTTGACTATTTCTATTTTTCGCCCGAAATCCGCCTGTACGGGGACATGCCCGACTTCAGCGCAGGAGGCCCCCCGGCATCTCTGGGAAGCGCTCCGCGCCTTCTTTCCGTAGCCCCGCCGCCCTCAGAGGAGGGCCTGCTCCTGCTGCCCTTCGCCCCCCCCCTTCTCTCCGCTGGCGCTGGTCCCTGGGCGCCTGCTGGAGGCTCGCGTGCAACGCGGATGTCGGGCCGCTTGTACTCGGGGGGGGCTGAATCGGTGGGGGAGAAGAGGGCCCACAGGAGGGGCCCTGCCAGCAGCGGCCCACAAGGGGCCCCCAAAGGGCCCCTCCAGGGCACGTTTGACCTCACATCCCAGGCAGATCACCCCTCACTGCCACCCGCGGGCTTCCGGTATTGTGGCTCGCCTGGGGCCCCATCAAGGGGCGCAAGTGGGGTGCTCCAGGGGCCCGAGATGATTCCGTGGGGTTGTTCACCAGGGCACGGCGATTCTGTTCGGAGCCTGCCTGGGGCGACGAAGTGATTTATCGGCGGCGAGCCCGGAGGGGAAACGAGAAGGGGCAGGCCGTCTCCGCAGGCTCGAAAGTCCCCCGGCTTGCGGAGAGGTGCCCTCAGCCTTCCCCCGAAAGCACAGAAGCTTTCTCAGGAGGCGCGAGGGTTTTTTGAGAAGCATTCTGAGGAGGCATGTGCCTCCTCACTTCCCCCGCTCGCTCGCCTCGCCACCGAATTTAGGAGGTTCACGCATCGGGCCGAGGAGCTGGTAAGCATTTCAATGCCACTCTCCATCAGTCGAGAGAGAACAACCCACCCCCACGCTCACCAGGCTGATTTTTCCAAACCATCCTGTGGTGTTGGGTCCTCGTTTTGAAGAAACGGTCCCTGCGTTCCTCCTCCTTCTCCTCCTTCTCCTCCTCCTCCTTCTCCTCGCCCTCCTCCCTCCTGCGTTCGCATGCCTCCCCACCACCCATTTCGGCACACCCCTCACACGTTTTGTTGCCCCATGGGGAGCTCCACCGAAGGCCACAGTGGCTGCGTTCGCATGCCTCCCCACCACCCATTTCGGCACACCCCTCACACGCTTCGTGGCCCCATAGGGAGCTCCACCGAAGGCCCCAGTGGCAGGGTTCGCATGCCTCCCCACCACCCATTTCGGCACACCCCTCACACGTTTCGTGGCCCCATAGGGAGCTCCACCGAAGGCCCCAGTGGCTGCGTTCGCATGCCTCCCCACCACCCATTTCGGCACACCCCTCACACGTTTCGTGGCCCCATAGGGAGCTCCACCGAAGGCCCCAGTGGCTGCGTTCGCATGCCTCCCCACCACCCATTTCGGCACACCCCTCACACGTTTCGTGGCCCCATAGGGAGCTCCACCGAAGGCCCCAGTGGCTGCGTTCGCATGCCTCCCCACCACCCATTTCGGCACACCCCTCACACGTTCGTGGCCCCATAGGGAGCTCCACCGAAGGCCCCAGTGGCTGCGTTCGCATGCCTCCCCACCACCCATTTCGGCACACCCCTCACACGTTTCGTGGCCCCATAGGGAGCTCCACCGAAGGCCCCAGTGGCTGCGTTCGCATGCCTCCCCACCACCCATTTCGGCACACCCCTCACACGTTTCGTGGCCCCATAGGGAGCTCCACCGAAGGCCCCAGTGGCTGCGTTCGCATGCCTCCCCACCACCCATTTCGGCACACCCCTCACACGTTTCGTGGCCCCATAGGGAGCTCCACCGAAGGCCCCAGTGGCTGCGTTCGCATGCTTCCCCACCACCCATTTCGGCACACCCCTCACACGTTTCGTGGCCCCATAGGGAGCTCCACCGAAGGCCCCAGTGGCTGCCGCATGCCGGCACACCCCTCACACGCCGTGGCCCCATAGGGAGCTCCACCGAAGGCCCCAGTGGCTGCGTTCGCATGCCTCCCCACCACCCATTTCGGCACACCCCTCACACGTTTCGTGGCCCCATAGGGAGCTCCACCGAAGGCCCCAGTGGCTGCGTTCGCATGCCTCCCCACCACCCATTTCGGCACACCCCTCACACGTTTCGTGGCCCCATAGGGAGCTCCACCGAAGGCCCCAGTGGCTGCGTTCGCATGCCTCCCCACCCCCATTTCGGCCATTTCGGCACACCCCTGGCACGTTTTGTGGCCCCATAGGGAGCTCCACCGAAGGCCCCAGTGGCTGCGTTCGCATGCCTCCCCACCGAAGGCCCCAGCGGCAGGGTTCGCATGCCTCCCACCACCAATTTCGGCACCCCCCCCACACGTTTCGTGGCCCCATAAGGAGCTCCACTGAAGGCCCCAGTGGCAGGGTTCGCATGCCTCCCCACCACCCATGTCGGCACACCCCTCACACGTTTCGTGGCCCCATAGGGAGCTCCACCGAAGGCCCCAGTGGCAGGGTTCGCATGCTTCCCCACCACCCATGTCGGCACACCCCTCACACGTTTCGTGACACATGCGTTTGCACGTCGTCTGGGTGGCTATGGGGTGGCTGGAACTGTTGGGGTAATCCGTAGAGAATGGGCTGTGGAAGTCGCTTCTGAGTGCCCTGCCACTCCATCTCACGGTCCAAATCCACGGGCAGAGCATTAGGTTTTACCCTTGTGCTTCCAACTCAGGGCGTCCCCAGTATATGAAGTGCGTCACCCGTACCTTGTAAGTTTGTGTTCTATGAGTCCATGCAGTTCGTGTTCTTCGTGTTCCCAGACCACCATTCCCGGGTTACATTTTCAGTGTCCGGAGCCAACTGTGGGCCTCTTCGTGTTCTTCCTGTTCCCAGAACACCATTCGTGCGCGGAATACACTCGGCGCTGAACCCTCCGGTGCTCGTGCCAGTAGCGCTGAACTCTTCGGGGCTCGTGCTTCATCGGGGCGTTGTGAAATCTTTTGGAATTTGGATTCCACGTCGGCGCGGGCACGCTCGTCCATCCGAGCGGGTTATGAGCCTCCTGTAGCTGTCGTCACTTGTAGCTGTCGTCAATTTGGCGGGGGCCAAATCCGGATAGCCTCGACCGGGCGACCGAGGAGTTCACGACGACGACGACGAGACAGCGGCCGGGCGCAGGGGTAACCTCTTGTGTCCGGGTCGGGGGTGGTAACCCATCCTCGGCCGAATCGGGTGCAGGGGTAACCCCTTGTCTCCGGGCCGCCGGTGGTACCCCATCGGCGGCCGAATCGGGCGCAGGGGTAGCCCCTTGCGTCCGGGCTGGGGGTGGTAACCCATCCTCGGCCGAATCGGGGGCAGGGGCAACCCCTTGTCTCCGGGCCGCCGGTGGTACCCCATCGGCGGTCGAGTCGGGCGCAGGGGGAGACCCTTGCGTCCGGGCTGGGGGTGGTAACCCATCCTCGGCCGAATCGGGGGCAGGGGCAACCCCTTGTCTCCGGGCCGCCGGTGGTACCCCATCGGCGGTCGAGTCGGGCGCAGGGGGAGACCCTTGCGTCCGGGCTGGGGGTGGTAACCCATCCTCGGCCGAATCGGGGGCAGGGGTAAACCCTTGTCTCCGGGCCGCCGGTGGTAACCCATCGGCGGTCGAGTCGGGCGCAGGGGGAGACCCTTGCGTCCGGGCTGGGGGTGGTAACCCATCCTCGGCCGAAATCTTCATACGTTTAAATGGTTTTCCTCGGAAATCAGGGGCCACTAACGCCATTTTTTCCCAACCATCCTGTGGTGTTGGGTCGTCGTTTTGAAGAGACGGTCCCCGCGTTCCTCCTCCTTCTCCTCCTCCTCCTCCTCCTCGCCCTCCTCCTTCCAGGGTTCGCATGCCTCCCCACCACCCATTTCGGCACACCCCTCACACGTTTCGTGGTGGCCCCATAGGGAGCTCCACCGAAGGCCCCAGTGGCAGGGTTCGCATGCCTCCCCACCACCCATTTCGGCACACCCCTCACACGTTTCGTGGCCCCATAGGGAGCTCCACCGAAGGCCCCAGTGGCAGGGTTCGCATGCTTCCCCATCACCAATTTCGGCACACCCCTCACACGCTTCGTAGCCCCATAGGGAGCTCCACCGAAGGCGCCAGTGGCAAGGTTCGCATGCCTCCCCACCACCCATTTCGGCACACCCCTCACACGCTTCGTGGCCCCATAGGGAGCTCCACCGAAGGCCCCAGTGGCAGGGTTCGCATGCCTCCCACACCCACATTCGGCACACCCCTCACACGCTTTCGTGGCCCCATAGGGAGCTCCACCGAAGGCCCCAGTGGCTGGGTTCGCATGCTCCCCACCACCCATTTCGGCACACCCCTCACACGTTTCGTGGCCCCATAGGGAGCTCCACCGAAGGCCCCAGTGGCTGCGTTCGCATGCCTCCCCACCACCCATTTCGGCACACCCCTCACACGTTTCGTGGCCCCATAGGGAGCTCCACCGAAGGCCCCAGTGGCAGGGTCCGCATGCCTCCCCACCACCCATTTCGGCACACCCCTCACACGTTTCGTGGCCCCATAGGGAGCTCCACCGAAGGCCCCAGTGGCTGGGTTCGCATGCCTCCCCACCACCCATTTCGGCACACCCCTCACACGTTTCGTGGCCCCATAGGGAGCTCCACCGAAGGCCCCAGTGGCAGGGTTCGCATGCCTCCCCACCACCCATTTCGGCACACCCCTCACACGTTTCGTGGCCCCATAGGGAGCTCCACCGAAGGCCCCAGTGGCAGGGTTCGCATGTCTCCCCACCACCCATTTCGGCACACCCCTCACACGCTTCGTGGCCCCATAGGGAGCTCCACCGACGGTCCCAGTGGTAGGGTTCTCATGCCTCCCTACCACCAATTTCGGGACACCCCTCACACGTTTCGTGGCCACATAGGGAGCTCCACCGAAGGCTCTAGTGGCAGGGTCCGCATGCCTCCCCACCACCCATGTCGGCACACCCCTCACACGCTTCGTGGCCCCATAGGGAGCTCCACCGAAGGCCCCAGTGGCAGGGTCCGCATGCTCATGCCACCCCTCACACACCCATTTCGGGCACACCCCTCATTTCGTGGCCCCATAGGGAGCTCCACCGAAGGCCCCAGTGGCAGGGTTCGCATGCCTCCCCACCACCCATTTCGGCACACCCCTCACACGTTCGTGGCCCCATAGGGAGCTCCACCGAAGGCCCCAGTGGCAGGGTTCGCATGCCTCCCCACCACCCATTTCGGCACACCCCTCACACGTTTCGTGGCCCCATAGGGAGCTCCACCGAAGGCCCCAGTGGCAGGGTTCGCATGCCTCCCCACCACCCATTTCGGCACACCCCTCACACGTTTCGTGGCCCCATAGGGAGCTCCACCGAAGGCCCCAGTGGCTGGTTCGCATGCCTCCCCACCACCCATTTCGGCACACCCCTCACACGTTTCGTGGCCCCATAGGGAGCTCCACCGAAGGCCCCAGTGGCAGGTTCGCATGCCTCCCCACCACCCATTTCGGCACACCCCTCACACGTTTCGTGGCCCCACTCCACCGAAGGCCCCAGTGGCAGGGTTCGCATGCCTCCCCACCACCCATTTCGGCACACCCCTCACACGTTTCGTGGCCCCATAGGGAGCTCCACCGAAGGCCCCAGTGGCGCGGTGCTTATGAGAAGAGGGGCCTAGTTTGCGTGCCCCCTCCTTCGTCTCATATCCGTGCGGTACTCGCAGCTGCATATGGTTGGGTCCTTCGCCAGGCTACTTGTATTTTTTCCGGGAACGCTTGCGGACTTAGTCGGCGCGCCCCCGCGGCGACGATTGCGAATCGCGGCGAGTCAGATTTCACAAATCGTATTTTGAAGCCGTCTTCGTTCTTATTGATCAGTTTTTCCTAACCATCCTGTGGTGTTGAGTCCTCGTTTTCAAAAGACGGTCCCCGCGTTACTCCTCCCTCCTCCTTCCTCCTTGCGTTTCACCCACCCAGTACACCGCTTCGTGGCCCCATAGGAGCTCCACCGAAGGCGCCAGTGGCAGGGTTCGCGTGGCGGCCTCGGGCCATTCCGGCACACCCGACACGAGGATCGTGGCCCCATAGGGAGCTCCACCGAAGGCGTCAATGGCAGGGTTCGCGTGGCGGCCTCGGGCCATTCGGGCACACCCCTCACGAGGATCGTGGCCCCATAGGAGCTCCACCGAAGGCGCCAGTGGCAGGGTTCGCGTGGCGGCCTCGGGCCATTCCGGCACACCCCTCACGAGGATCGTGGCCCCATATGGAGCTCCACCGAAGGCGTCAACGGCAGGGTTCGCTTGGTGGCCTTGGGCCGTTTGGGCACACCCCTCACGAGGATCGTGGCCCCATGGGAGCTCCACCGAAGGCGCCCTTGGCAGGGTTCGCGTGGCGGCCTCGGGCCATTCCCGCACACCCCTCACGAGGATCGTGGCCCCCTATAGGAAGCTCCACCGAAAGCGTCAATGGCAGGGTTCGCACGGCGGCCTCGGGCCATGTCGGCACACCACTCCCGAGGATCGTGGCCCCATAGGGGGCTCCCCCGAAAGCAGCAGTGGCAGGGTTCGCAAGGCGGCCCCGGGCCATTTCGGCACACCCGACACAAGGATCGTGGCCCCATGGGAGCTCCACCGAAGGCGCCAGTGGCAGGGTTCGCATGGCGGCCTCGGGCCATTCCCGCACACCCCTCACGAGGATCGTGGCCCCATAGGGAACTTCACCGAATGCCCCAGTGGCAGAGTTCGCATGGCGGCCTCGGGCCAGTTTGGCACACCAGACACGAGCATCGTGGCCCAATAAGAGCTCCAGCGAATGCCCCAGTAGCAGGGTTCGCGTGTCGGCCTCGGCTCATTTCGGCACACCCATCATGAGGATCGTGGCCCCATAGAACCGAAGGCGTCAATTGCAGGGTTCACGTGACGGCCGCGGGCCATTTCGGCACCCCCCTCACGAGGATCGTGGCCCCATAGGGGGCTCCACCGAAGGCGGCAGTGGCAGGGTTCGCATTGCGGCCCCGGGCCATTTCGGCACGCCCCTCACGAGGGTCGTGGCCTCATATGGAACTCCACCGAAGGCGCCAGTGGCAGGGTTCGCATGGCGGTCTCGGGCCATTTCGGCGCACCCCTCCATAGGAACTCCACCGAAGGCCACAGTGGCAGGGTTCGCATGGCGGCCTCGGGCCATGTCGGCACACCCAACACGAGGATCGTGGCCCCATAGGGAGTTCAACCCAAGGCCCCAGTAGCAAGGTTCGCATGGCGGCCTCGGGCAATTTCGGCACACCCCTCACGAGGATCGTGGCCCCATAGGGAACTCCGCCAGTGGCAGGGTTTGCATGGCGGACGACCCGCGCGCGTCGCTGGGACCCTCTCGGGGCGACCAGCGCGCGTCGTGGGAACTCCATGGTGCGCTTTGCCCAGCGCCTCGCTTGCCCCCGTCGTCGGTCTGCCCAGCGGCCAGAGCCTTGCCCGCTATCAGCCAGCCAGCTGGCTTTCTCTGCTCTGCGAAGCGGACCCGCGCGCGTCGTGGGGACCCTTTCGGGGTGAGCGGCGCGCGTCGCGGGGACTCCGTGCGGCGCCGCGCCCGCAGCCTAGCACGGGCAAAGAGGGAGAAACAAAGCGCGGGCACGACCCTTGTGAGGGGCGTGCCGACATAGTCGTCGACATTCATGCACGTAGACTCACGCGCGCGCAGATTCATCCACAATCAGACTCACTCGCGCTCAGACTCACCCGCTTTCGTTTCTGGCACGCAGACCTACCGTCTTCGCTCGCGTTGTGTACCCCGCCACGCATGCCGGCACGACCCTCACACGGTTCGTGGCCGCATAGGGAGCGCGGGCGAGGATTCACAATTGCGGCATTCACAATTGCATATGGTTGGGTCCTTCGCCAGGCTAGTTGCGTGTTTTATACACGCTTTTCTGCGTTTATGAAACTGTGCCGTTGCACGCGCGCGATGGCGTGATTCGAGCAATGTCCCTGGCAATCTCGCGCGCGGCAGTTTTTATATTTTTTAATTCCCGGCCATCCTGTAGTGTTGGGTCTTCATTTTGAACAGACAGCGCCCCGCGTCTCATTCCTTTCCTTTCCTCTCCTTTCCTCTCCTCTCCTCTCCTCCTCCTCCCCCTCCTCCCTCCTTTCCCTCCTTGCCTCTGCCCTCCGCACGTTTCCGTTTCGGCACACCCAATACAGCGCTTCGTGGCCCCATAGGGAGCTCCACCGAAGGCCGCAGTGGCAGGGTTCGCACGCAGCCACTCTTACTACGGCCCCATAGGGAGCTCCGCCGAAGGCCACAACGGCTGAGTTCGCTTGCGGTTCCACCATCATTTCGGCGCGCCCCCCCGCACGTTTCATGGTTCGTGGCCCCATACGGATGTCCGCCGCATGCCTCACTGGCACGGTTCGCATGCAGTTCCGCCCCCATTGAGGCGCACCCCTCACACGGTTCGTGGCAACATATGGAGCCCCACCGAAGGCCCCAGCGGCAGGGTTCGCATGCAGTTCCGCCCCCATTGAGGCGCACCCCTCACACGGTTTGTGGCCCCATAGAGAGCTCCACCGAATGCCTTAGTGGCCGGGTTCGCATGCAGCCCCGCCCTCATTTCGGCACCTTCACACGATTCGTGGCCCTATTGGGAGTCTCATCGAAGGCCCCAGTGGCAGGGTTCGCACGCGGTCCCCCGCCCAATTTCGACACACCCTTCACACGCTTCGTGGCCCCACAGGGAGCTCCACCGAAGACCCCTGTGGAAAAGTTCGCATGCGGTTCCCTGTTGATTTCGGCACACCCCTCCCACAGTTCGTGGCCCCATAGGGAGCTCCACCAAAAGGCTCCAGTGGCAGGGTTCGCATGCAGTTCCGCCCTCATTGCGGCGCACCCCTCACACGGTTCGTGGCTCCATAGGGAGCTACACCGAAAACCCCCGTGGCAGGGCCGCATGGCGGCCCCGCCCAATCTGGGCGCACCCCTCACACGTTCGTGGCTCCATAGGGAGCTCCACCGCAAACCCCAGTGGCACGGTTCGCATGGCGGCCCCGCCCCATTGCTGCACCCCTCTCACACGCTTCATCGCTCCATTGGGATACCCCACCGAAGGCCCTAGTGGCAGGGTTCGCATGGCGGCCCTGCCTCATTTCGGCACACACACACACCGCACGCTTCGTGGCCCCATCTGGGTTCCCACTGCAGACCTCAGCGGCAGGGTTCGCATGGTGGCGTCGCCTCCATTTCGGCACACCCTTCACACGCCTCGCGGCCCCATATAGAGCTCCACCGAAGTCCCCAGCGGCAGGGTTCGCATGCCTTCCTCTGCTTATTTTGGCACACGCACGCACACACACACACACACACACACACACACACACCTCACATGTTCCGTGGCCCATAGTGAGCCTCGCCGAAGACCCCAGTGGCAGCGCCCGCATGCGTCCCCCAGCCCACTTCGGAACACCCCGCACACGTTTCGGGGATTCCATCCGCGTTACCCCGTCTTCCATCCCTTTCGCGGCGCGTTGCCTATGATGAGAAGGTGCTATCCTACGTTACTCGCAGCTGCATATGGTCGGGTCCTCCGCCAGGCTAATAATAATGATTTTCCCAGGCCCTCGTCGGTTGCATCTTTCGCAAGTTGCCAGGGGCCTCACTTGGGGCACTTGCAGCTGACGAAGGCCGCCGGGCCACAGGCTCTAGAGAGAACATCTGAAAGTATAAAACGCATGGGTCGCTGTCAATCAGAACACAAAAAGTGATACGAGGAAGGAAAAGAAGGTAAAAATCATGGAGCGCAGGAGGGCAGCGGAATGACAGGTTTGCTATGGATGCGACGATTTTGCGTGCGTTCCTCCCTTCCCTACTTCCGTCCCGCCGCGCCCGCTGGGTCCGCGTCCCCCCCTTGTTGCCTGCCTCCGCGGCCGCCTTGATGGTTCCCCACATCCGAAGTAGAGTCCTTGGTTTCTCTGGACACCCTCCGCGCAGGAACCTCCCTCCCACTCTCCGCCTCACTCACGCATGCAACCCGTCACCAGTCATCATCACCAGCGGTCATCATCATCACCACCACCACCATCATACTCAGTCGTTCAGAATCGATCACCATCACAGGCCTCAAAATGGGGGAAGTATCCGGCGGGAGGCTCGTCTGTGAGCGAATTGCGAGGACGTCTCAGGCGGGAGCCCTCTCCCTATGGGGCTCGCATTCCTTGTTTCTAATTCGAGCGGGTCATCCTCGAACCTGTAATTGTCGTCACTTTTGGGCTCCTGAGGCGTGGATATTGAGGAAGTATCCGGCGGGAGGCTCGTGTGTGAGTGAATTGCGAGGACGTCTCAGGCGGGAGCCCTCTCCGTATGGGGCCCGCGCACTTCATGTTTAGAATCCGAACGGGTTATCTTCGAATCTATAACTGACGTCACTTTTGGGCTCCTGAGGCCTGAATTGTGGGAAGTATCTGGCGGGAGGCTCGTCTGTGAGTGACTTGTGAGGAAGTCTCAGGGGACCTCTCCCTATTGGGCTCGCATTTCATGTTTCTAATCCGAGCGGGTCATCCTCGAACCTGTAATTGTCGTCACTTTGGGGCTCCTGAGGCTTGAATATGGGAGTATCGGGCAGGAGCCTCGTTTGTGAGTGAATTGCGAGGACGTCTCAGGCGGGAGCCCTCTCCCTATGGGGCCCGCATCTCATATTTCTAATCCGGGTAGATCATCCTCGAACCTGTAACTGTCGTCACTTTGAGCTCCTGAGGCTTGAATATGGAGGAAGTATCCGGCGGGAGGCTCGTGTGTGAGTGACTTGCGAGGAAGTCTCTGGCGGGAGCCCTCTTCCTATGGGGCCCGCGCTTCATGTTTATAATCCGAGCGGGTCATCCTCAACCCTGCAACTGTCGTCACTTTTGGGCTCCTGAGGCGTGGATAGGACGGAAGTATCAGGCGGGAGGCTCGTCTGTGAGTGAATTGCGCGGAAGTCTCAGGCGGGAGCCCTCTCCCTATGGGGCCCGCGCTTCATATGTCTGTCGTCATTTTGGGGCTCCTGAGGCCTGAATATGGGGGAAGTATATGGCAAGAGGCTTGTCTTTGAGTATGTTGCGAGGGAGTCTCAGGCGGGAGCCCTCTCCCTATGGGGCCCACATTCCATGTTTATAGTCCGAGCGGGTCATCCTCGAACATGTAACTGTCGTCACTTTTGGGCTCCTGAGGCGTGGATATTGGGGAAGTATCCGGCGGGAGGCTCGTGTGTGAGTGATTTGCCAGGAGGTCTCAGGCGGGAGCCCACTCCTTATGAGGCTCGCATTTCATGTTCGATTCTAATCCGAGCGGGTCATCCTCGAACCTGTAACTGTCCTCACTTTTGGGCTTCCGAGGCCTGAATATAGGGGAAGTATCTGGCGGGAGGCTCGTCTGCGAGTGAATTGCGCGGAAGTCTCAGGCGGGAACCTTCTCCCTATGGGACCCGCGCTTCATGTTTCTAGTCCGAGCGGGTCATCCTCGAACTTGTAACTGTCGTCACATTTCGGCTTGTGAGGCCTGAATATGGAGGAAGTATCCGGCGGGATGCTCGTCTGCGAGTGACTTGCGAGGAAGTTTCAGTCGGGAGCCCTCTCCCTATTGGGCCCGCAGCTCATGTTTATAATCCGAGCGGGTCATCCTCGAACTTGTAACTGTCGTCACTTTTGGGCTCCTGAGGCCTGAATCTAGGGGGAAGTATCGGGCAGGAGCCTCGTCTGTGAGTGAATTGGCGGGAGCCTTCTCCCTATGGGGCCCACACTTGTCGTTTTTGATCCGAACGGGTCATCCTCGAACCCGTAACTGTCTTCACTTTTGGGCTCCTGAGGCCTGAATATGGAGGAAGGAAGTATCAGGCGGGAGGCTCGTCTGCAAGTGACTTGCGCGGAAGTCTCAGTCGGGAGCCCTCTCCCTATGGGGCCCGCGTTTCATGTTTGATTCTAATCCGAGCGTGTCATCCTCGAACATGTAACTGTCGTCACTTTTGGGCTCCTGAGGCCCGAATATGGGGGGAGATTCAGGCGGGAGCCTCGTCGGTGAGTGAATTGTAGGGAAATCTCAGGCGGGAGCCCCTTTCCTATGCGGCCCGCACGACAGTGAAGGTTATTTCCAGACTAGACGAAAGGCTTTTCATGTGGGGTCTTTCCGTCGGAGTCATTGTCTGCTGCTGCGCAGGTGCGCCATCAGTCAGTCCGTACCCCGGTCTAGCTTGACGAGACACAGGGCAGCGGAAGGCACGACGCTCCGACGAGAGGGGACGGGCTCGGGGGGTAGCATCGACCCCCGATCGCCCATCCCTCGCCGATCGGAGCCCGGGGGCCCCAACCTGCCCGGGATCGTTTCCCGTTCGGGGGCCCTGTCGACGATCGAGCGGTGTCGTGCTCAGACGTCGGGCGTCGGGCGCGACGGGCATGGCTGACCTTCTCAAGGGGGTTCGGGCCGGGAGGGCGGTTCGGGGCTTCGGTTCCCCCCCCCCCCTGCCATGCCCGGGGCGCGCCGGTCCGCGCCAGTGGCCGATGCTGGTCCACGTCTTGCGTCTTCCGTTGGGCGCTGCGCCACAGCGCAGAAGCAAGGGCTTATGATTCTGCGCGTTCGGTCTGTAGATCGGCGCGGGGGCACCTCAATCAGTCGCGCCCTCCAGCAAGCCCAATTCGGGACATCAGGGAGTGTCTGATAGTCCGAGAGCGCTTCGAACAAGGCATGCCAGGGTCATGAGCTGCTCGTCCTCCGTCATATCCAGCGGGGTCAAGAATGAGAGCTCGAATCCGATGGCGCGTTTGCAAACCACGCGAGGGGCACAACTTTGTAGCCATCCAGCAATTCGAAGGGGGCTAAGGAATGCGAGATTGAATCCGAGGGCTCTTTCCTGACACACCTTGCCAGTGGCCGCGTATTCTGGGGCCCCTAGCGTGCCCTACCAGGGTCAGGGAGAACGGATCTGAAACACAAGGCGTGTTTGGAAACCACACAATGGGCATCAGTTGCTCTTCTGCCATCGTCCCCAGGGAGGCAGGGAGGTTCCGAGGCGACGAGTCTGCAGGTGGGCCCGCCTGAGAACACCACATGGCAGGGGCCACGCGCTCTCGCTCGTCGTTCAGCACTCCCCACGGGGAGCAACAAAAGTATGAGCTCGGACCCGTGTGCCTCGATCGTTTGGTGAACTGTGTGCCAGCGACTTGTTCAACGGTCTCGCGGAGGGTTCGTGGCTGGGGCGCGGGTCGCCCTACAGTCAACCCGCAGAGTAGGGATGGGCAACCTTCCCAGGGGTACCCTTGCATCCTTGCCTCCTGGGTCCATCCTTGGCCACGTTCGTTGGCCGCGTCCCGCTCGAGAAGCTTCGAGGTGGGCTTCCAAGGCCCTTGCATCCTTATCGATCATCCTTACTATACTGGTCGACTGTAGATGCCCTTCAGACGACAACTCACCCTTCTCGTTGGCACACTGTGCTGGAACAGCTTTCCCTCGTCAAATTTGCGTGCTGGTGCCCACGCCGCTGGTTGCTGGAACCACTGCCCCTCGTAAGAGCTGGGCGCTGGAGCCCACTTCCTTGTCGGCACGAGCTGCTGGAGTCACTTGCCCTCGTGAAAACTCGGCGCTGAAGCCTCATCCCGCTCAGCGCTTCAAGCATGTAAATTGGGCGAAGGGAAGGGGATAGGACGGGGCCCAGGGGTGGGGGTCCCAGCATTACAGTCACGCCTCGTTCTTCAACGGGGGCAGTGCGTGCGTGTGCGCGTGTATGTGAGTGCGCGCGTGTGCGTGAGCGAGCGCGTGTGCGTGTTCGTGCGCGCGCACGTGCGCAGGCTCGGGAGGGAGCGCAAGCCCGAGCGCGAGGCTGAGACCGAGCCCGATCCCAGGCCCCATCCTGTACGCGTGCGCGTGCGCGTGCGCGCGCGCGTGTCCGTGCCGTTGCGCATGCGCTTCCGATGCGTTAACATGCGATGCCACATGAGGGACAAGAGTGATGGCTTGAGTCCGAGAGCGTTTCGGAAAACCGTGTCAGTCGCAGCACATGCTCTCCTCAACAGTAGTTCGAACTTTGTTTGAGGCCGCTTCGGGAAGCAGCACCATTGGCAGCCACCCCTTGCCTTCCAGCATGCCCGCTGGTGGTCAGGATCGAAGGCTCGAGTCTGAGGGCGTCTGGGACAAGCATGTCAATGCCACCAGTTCCACGCTCTCCAAAATACTGCCGATGTGAGTTTATCGGTGCCTTTGCACATGGGTCGCCCCTTTGGCCTCCCTCAGACCCGAGAACCAGCCGGGGTCCCATGCACGCGGCGGTGGTTCCTCGCCGCCTGGCATGCCCAGTGGAAGGCAGGAAAACGGATATGGTTTGAGGGTGTCTCGGATGGCCAGCCCAGGATCAGCATGCATTCGACCTCTTGCATGCCCCACGGGGGACGGGAACAAGCGTTTCAGTCCAGACTGTCTCTGCGAACAGCTCCAGTGCTAGCATGTTGTCGCCCTTCACCTTGCCGAAAGAGTGGCCAGGAGCACACAAGTGGGCTCGAGCTTGACGATGTTGTGCGATGCCATGGCAGGGGCAGCACCGTCATGCCCATAGGGGGGGTCATGAGGGTGAGTTGAAATCCAGTGCCATGTCGGGGCATTAGCCCCAGGGTAGCATAGCCTAGCCCTCCAGCATGCCCTATTGGAAACAGGGTAACACTTCAATTCGGGGTGCGCTTCGCACACCTTTGCCAGCGGCATTATATCTCTGCCTTATAGAATGCCATTCGTGGGCTTCATGAAGGCGTTGACATTCCATGGATATGAAAATCAAGGCTGACGTGAAAATTGCCATGTGGGGTGTTTGAGTTGTTCACTCTCAAGGAACAGCAGCATTAACCTCGGTTTTCCTAATGGTTTAGTTCACACAAAACAACAAGCATTGCCAGGAGGCAATCCAACGGAACACATATGCATGAGTTGTGAAGTACGGAAAGCAGGCTGGCCACATCACGCCTTGTTGTCCCCACGAGAGGAGAGTCCCCGCCAGCGCGAAATTGCCTTGCCAAGGTCAAGTGCCGATGGGGCGGCAGCTAGCAATCCCACGCACGACGCGGAGATCTGAACGCTTGCTTAGCGCTGGCGCACCGGTGCTCTCAGCTTCTCTTCCATTCTAGAGCCTGGGAAAGGAAACACCACAGAGTTGAGATCTGCACTGGCGATTGGGCGCGTCGATGTGCTCGTGGAGTTCCCTGGGGCCCCACATGGGCGTTTTGATGTGTGCATGCAGTGTCCCTCGGGCGCCCGCCGCTTGCAAGTGGGAGCTGATTGTGCAGTTGTGTGTTGCCTCTGGTCTCCAACGGTTTTTGGGCTGGGACCGCAGTAGAAGGGCGGAATGGTCGGACGTTGCCCGCATGGTGGCTTGAGACATTTCCAAGCAGCTGAAGGCAGAGCACACACGAACTCACCATCTGCGTAGCGACTGAGTTGCTGCTTGGCCTGAGCAGTTAGGTCGTCAGTCATAATATGTCTGTCCGAGGGCTGGGTGCGATCTTCCCCAGATTCAGATCCCGTTGCTCGAGGTCTCCAGCGTGGTCTCCGGAGTCTCCCGCATGGTTTCCCGCACGGTCTCCCGCAAGGTCTCCGTTGTGGTCTCTTTTCGTGCGCTCGAGTCGGAGCCGCGAGGTCCCGGGTAGGGGGCAGGCAGCGACGAGCGAAGCAGAGACATGCAGCGGCCAAGCATGCGCGCAGGCGTGCGGAGGGGGTGGGGCGACAAACAAGCACGGCCGCAAATACGCGCAGCAGTTTCATACAGCACGTACACATGCATTTATACAGACGTGCAATGATTCATATGCATGTAGACACACACATATACAGATACATATATATATATATATATATATACAAAACTGCTGCAGTGGCGCTTCGCGCCATGCACCTTGGTTCTTAAAGTTTGGTATGCAGGCGGACTAGCAGGAAGGTCAAGCTGACAATTTAGCGATAACTCCTTGTTGCCTTTTCCGGCATCGCCGCTAGAATAATGTTATTCGTTATCTTTCCTCCATGCTTCTTCCTTGCGCGGTCTCTCTGAACGACCGGGTCACGATTTGGAATATTTCGGAGGATGTCTTGGGGCCATCTTGGGCCGCCATGGGGCTCTCTGAGGGCCATCTTGGCCCCCTGTTGTGCCATTTTGGGGCTCTCTTAGACTGCCTGGAAGCCCTTTCGGATGGTTGTGGGGCGTTTTTGGAGCCTCCCAGGCGGCTTCGGACGCCCAGAAGACCACCGTCTTGGAGCGTCGGGAAGCCGAAAAGAGGAGAACCCCCAAATTCACCAAAAACCAACAAATCTCCATATTTGTTGCCTCTTGGGGCCTTCTTGGGAGTGCTCTTGGAGGCCTCTTGGGACGTTTCGGGACGATCTTTGGGGGTATGACGGCTTCTTGGGGGTCGTCGTGGACCGTATTGGGGCTCCCTGGGGTCGTTTCGGGAGCGCACCGCGCCCTACGAGGCCCCGGAGGTGTCCCTTGGAGGCACGTCCGGAGGGTCCCAAAGCCCCAGATCCCGGGAGTCCGGTGTTTGGGGGGGGGGTCCCCCCGCCCGGGCTTATTAAATACAGGAAGAGGAATACGTATCTATATTTAAGTATTTATATATAAGCGTATGTATATATACATCTACATTTATATATATATATGTATGCACAAGCATATATCTACATTCATGTTCACTCATATATATGTGTGTGTGTGTGTGTGTGTGTGTGTGTGTGTGTGTGTGTGTGTGTGTGTGTGTGTGTGTGTGTGTGTGTGTGTGTGTGTGTGTGTGTGTGTGTGTGTGTGTGTGTGTGTGTGTGTGTGTGTGTGTGTGTGTGTGTGTGTGTGTGTGTGTGTGTGTGTGTGTGTGTGTGTGTGTGTGTGTGTGTGTGTGTGTGTGTGTGTGTGTGTGTGTGTGTGTGTGTGTGTTGTGTGTGTGTGTGTGTGTGTGTGTGTGTGTGTGTGTGTGTGTGTGTGTGTGTGTGTGTGTGTGTGTGTGTGTGTGTGTGTGTGTGTGTGTGTGGTGTGTGTGTGTGTGTGTGTGTGTGTGTGGTGTGTGTGTGGTGTGTGTGTGTGTGTGTGTGTGTGGTGTGTGTGTGTGTGTGTGTGTGTGTGTGTGTGTGTGTGTGTGTGTGTGTGTGTGTGTGTGTGTGTGTGTGTGTGTGTGTGTGTGTGTGTGTGTGTGTGTGTGTGTGTGTGTGTGTGTGTGTGTGTGTGTGTGTGTGTGTGTGTGTGTGTGTGTGTGTGTGTGTGTGTGTGTGTGTGTGTGTGTGTGTGTGTGTGTGTGTGTGTGTGTGTGTGTGTGTGTGTGTGTGTGTGTGTGTGTGTGTGTGTGTGTGTGTGTGTGTGTGTGTGTTGTGTGTGTGGTGCTTTGGTGCCTCGTCAGCCTGGGGCGTCTACACCTCGCCAGGCCCGTGCGCTGGGCTCTCGAGCGAAGGTCCATCGCCTGCCGAGCCTCCGAAGGAGCCGAGCCGCGGGCAGCGCTCCCGCCGACTCCCCAGGGTGCAGAGCGCGCTGGCCCCCACGAGGCCGCGCCCCACCCTAGGCCCCTCAGCCTGGCGCCAAGGGGGGCTGAAAAACGAGCGCAGCAGCCGAGCCCAGGCCCCGCCAACGGCGAAAGCGGGCCCAGGCACCCCGAGGGACCACCCCCTCAGGCCCCTCAGCCACGGCGGACACCGCGCCAAGGGGGGCACTGCCACTACCGCTGGGGCCACTCAGAGGCGGAACCCGCACCCCGACGACGATGGCGCAACGGCCATTCCAGCATCAGGAGGCCATCCGCGCAGCTGGCACTCTTGCTGCACCGAGACCGTCCACGCAGCCGGCCTCTCGCTGCTCTCGATTCGGCGGGCACCCGAGGCGTGCAGGAAAGTCCACGCGGGCTATCCCGAATCGAATCCATGAGGCCTCAACGCCTCAAGCTCGCGAATGTCCTCCGAGAGGCGACGCAAGGACCACCCCATGCCCTCAGCGTCCTCGGCGCCCTCGATGGTGCGAGCCACCCCGTCGCGCCTAGCCACGGCCAGCGCGTGCTCCAGCGTGCGCCGCCGCTCCACCAGGAACTCAAGCACGTGCTCCTCCTCCAGGGTCCACAATGCCAGGTCCTGGAGCTCGCGTTCACCTTTCGGGAAGGCTTGGCGGGCCGCTTGGTACGGGTCGGGCAAAGGCCCCAGGTC
>CAUYUJ010016170.1:52500-65000 GCA_963575745.1 Prorocentrum cordatum | reverse complement strand
GTTGGCCCGCGGACGCCAGCGAGGCGCCGCACTCGCACTCAGGGGCAAGTTTATAAAGTATAGAAGGACTCCTCCTCCTCCTCCTCCTCCTCCTTCTCGTCCTCGTCCGCCTCCTCCTCCTCCGCCTCCTCCTCCTCCTCCTCCTCCTCCTCCTCCTCCTCCTCCTCAGGTTGGCCGATTGTTGCCCTGTGATTCTCTTTGGGCTTTCCGGTGATCGTCTTGTGCATGGCGTTGTGCTGCGGACGTCCTGCGGTGATCCCGTGCGGTCGTCCCTCGGTTGTCCCGTAGTTGTTCAGAGGTTGCTTTGCGGACAGGTAGGTTGCCTTGCGGACAGATAGTGGCCGGACCTCAGGGTCCACCTCACGGACACGGTGAGAAAGCCGTTGGTGCGAGCTCAGCGTCGGCTGCAAGCGTCGGTTCCGAAAAAAAGGCTGTCAGCGTCAGTTTAATGCGATAAGCCACTCGAGACAAAAGCACCATCGGGCACAAGTTGGGAAACTGCTAGGGTGGCCAAGTCGTGAGAGTCCCCTGGGATTTATGGAGCGCCCAAGACGACCCGACATATCCGGGTCAACGGACTTCCAGTCCGGCGAGAGAGGTGCACCTCTTTCTTACCCGCAGGGTGCCCCGTGAGCATGAAGTCCTCAAAGCAGAGCGTCTGGAGACCCTTTCTGGGAGGGATAGTCTTATGTCGGGCGTGTCCCCCTACAGGGGGATTTTCGACGAAAAATGAAAATTATCCTCGCGAAGGACCCAACCATATGCAGTTGTGGGCACCGCAATTGTGAAAATCTTCTTCGGTGAAGCTCCCTATGGGGCCACGAAGCGCTGCACTGGGTGGGGGGGAAACGCTGTTCTGGGTGAGTGGTGTGCCAAGTAAGGTTTCCGGGACGCAAGCAGACGGTCCCACTGGGGGCTTCGGTGGAGCTCCCTATGAGGCCACGAAGCGCTGTACTAGGTAAGTGAACATGCCAAATTGGGCTTCCGGGACGCATGCGGACGGTCCCACTGGAGGCTTCGGTGGAACTCCCTATGGGGCCACGAAACGCTGAACTGGCTGGGTGAAAATGCCAAATTGGGCTTCCGGGACGCATGCGGACGGTCCCACTGGGGGCTTCGGTGGAGCTCACTAAGGGGCCACGAAACGCTGCATTGGGTGGGTTAAAAAGCCACGTTGGGTTTTCGAGACGCATGTGGACGGTGGCACTGGGGCCTTCGGTGGAGTTCCCTACAGGGCCACGAAATTTTGGACTGGGTGGGTGGAAATGCCACAATTGCGCAATTGGTGTTTCGGGACGCTTGCGGACGGTCCCACTGGGGCCTTCGGTGGAGCTCCCTGTGGGGCCTCGAAGCGCTGCACTAGGTGGGTGAAAATGCCACATTGGGTGTGCGGGACGCAGGCACTAGGGCCTTCGGTGGAGCTCCCTGTGGGGCCACGACACGTTGTAATGGGTGGGTGAAAATGCCAAATTGGGTGTTTCAGGGCGCACTCGGACGGTCCCACTGGGGGCTTCGGTGGAGCTCCCGATGTGGCACGAAGCGCTGTACTGAGTGGGGGGGACGCATGTGGACAGTAGCACTGTGACATTCGGTGGGGCTCCCTATGGGGCCACGAAACGCTGTACTGAGTGGGGGGGACGCATGTGGACGGTGGCACTGGGGCCTTCGGTGGAGCTCCCTATGGGGCCACGAATCGCTGTACTGAGTGGGTGAAAATGCCAAATGGGTGTTTCGGATGCCGCTTCAGGACGGTCCATGGGGCTTCGGTGGAGCTCCCTACGGGGCCAACGAAACGCTGTGCTGAGTGGGGGGACGCATGTGGACGGTGGCACTGGGGCCTTCGGTGGAGCTCCCTGTGGGGCCACGAAACGCTGTACTGAGTCAGTGGACGCATGTGAACGGTGGAACTGGGGCCTTCGGTGGAGCTCCCTATGGGGCCACGAAACGCTGTACTGAGTGGGGGGGACGCATGTGGACGGTGGCACTGGGGCCTTCGGTGGAGCTCCCTATGGGGCCACGAAACGCTGTACTGATTGGGGGGACGCATGTGGACGGTGGCACTGGGGCCTTCGGTGGAGCTCCCTATGGGGCCACGAAACGCTGTACTGAGTTGGGGGGAAGACGCATGTTGCCGGTGGCAATGGGGCTTCGGTGGAGCTCCCTGATGGAGTGCACGAAGCGCGTATTGAGTGGGTGGAAGCAGAAATATGTGGACGGTGGCACTGGGGCCTTCGGTGGAGCTCCCTATGGGGCCACGAAGCGCTGTACTGAGTTGGGGGGACGCATGTGGACGGTGGCACTGGGGCCTCAGGTGGCGCTCCTATGGGGCCACGAAGCGCTGTATGAGTGGGGGGGGGTCGCATGGAGTAAGGGGTGGGTGAATGAAATGCCAAATTTGGTTGTTTCCGGAGCACTGGGACGTCTCCACTGGGGCTTGGTGGAGCTCGATGGGGCCGCGAAACGCTGTATTGAAAGGGGGGGAACGATGTGGACCGGTGGGCACTGGGGCCTTCGGTGGAGCTCCTGCGACAGCACGAACGAAAGCTGTTTTGGTGACTAAGCCGCAATGCCAAAACATGTGGACTTGGCCTTCGGTGGAGCTCCCTATGGGGCCACGAAGCGCTGTACTGAGTGGGGGGGACGCATGTGGACGGTGGCACGGGGGCCTTCGGTGGAGCTCCCCATGGGGCCACGAAACGCTGTACTGAGCGGGGGGACGCATGTGGACGGTGGCACTGGGGCCTTCGGTGGAGCTCCCTATGGGGCCACGAAACGCTGTACTGAGTGGGGGGGGACGCATGTGGACGGTGGCACTGGGGCCTTCGGTGGGGCTCCCTATGGGGCCACGAAACGCTGTACTGAGTGGGGGGGACGCATGTGGACGGTTATAGGAGACTGGGTGACCTTCGGTGGGAGCTCCCGATTGGGGCCACGAAACGCTGTTATCCTGTACTGTGGGAGGGGGGACGTCATGTGGACAGTAGCACTGTGACCTTCGGTGGGCTCCCCTCTGGGGGCACGAAAACGTCTGTAAGGAGTGGAGGGGACGCAAGTGGACGGTAACAAGCCACTGGGGCTCGGTGTAGAGCTCCCTGTGGGGGCGCTGTACTGAGTGGGGGGGGACGCATGTGGACGGTGGCACTGGGGCCTTCGGTGGAGCTTCTTGTGGGGCCACGAAACGCTGTACTGAGTGGGGGGTGACGCATATGGACGGTGACACTGGGGCCTTCGGTGGAGCTCCCTATGGGGCCACGAAGCGCTGTATTGAGTAAGGGGGACGCATGTGGACGGTGGCGCTTGGGCCTTCGGTGGAGCTCCCTTTGGGGGCCTCGTGTGTTATTGAGTGGGGGGGATCGCATGTGGGACGGTTGCACTGGCGGCCTTCGGTGGAGCTCCTTATGGGTTACGAAACGCTGTATCTGGGAGGGTGACCCGCCCAGGAAGAGGGGAATGAGGGAGGAGGAGGGAGGAGGTGTGTGTATGAGGAGAGGAGAGGAGAGGCGTAGGAGAGGAGAAGGAGAGGATAGGAAGAGGGAGAGGGAGGAGAGGAGAGGAGAGGAGAGGAGAGGAGAGGAGAGGAGGAGGAGGAGGAGGAGGAGGAGGAGGAACGCGGGGACCGTCTCTTCAAAACGAGGACCCAACAACACAGGTTGTTTGGGAAATACTCAAAACATATCCCCAAAAGGTCAAACATATTCAAACAATAGTCCCCTGATTATTTTTGTATATTTTTATTATTATTTTTGGTGTAATTTTTTTCGTCGAAAATCCCCCTGTAGGGGGACAGGCCCGACTTGAGGATCGTCTGGGGTGTCCCTGTCGAGGTGAAATGTTCTCGCCTGTGCATGGGGGCTCCGCCCAGGGGGTGCCCAGATGTGTCGTCGGCGGCACGCCCAGGGCGCCCAGGGGTTAAGCCGGGCCTGTCCCTCTATGGAAGGAATTTTAAAAATAGTAAGAGAACATGCCTGGGGACGTTTTTTTTGTTTCAGTGGTTTGACCATTTGGGATGGTTTCTACCATGTTCAGTTCTTCGTCCCCGAATCCACCTGCAGGAGGACACGCCCGACCTGAGCCTTCGCAGAGGGCTCAGAAGGCCAGAGGGTTCCCGAGAAGCCCCGCCACTTTCGGAGCAGGCCCTGTACTCGGTATCCTGCTTGCCTGGAAACGCCACGCGGGGACCCCGACGAGCTCTCGAGAGCCCGGGGGCGCCCTGGAGCGCCCAGAGCACGGGGTCCCGAACCGGTGGTGCACATATCTGGCGGGTATGCCCAAGTTTTCGATCTCGTCAAACTCTTCTGGTTCTTCCCTCCATCAACTGACGGGTCGAGGTGCCCATGCAGCCCCGGGGCGACTATTGGACAACCGCACGGCAACCCTGGACCATGAGCACGGTCACCACGAGACGACCGCACGGGACAGCCACGGGACAAGAGCACGGGAAGACCGCGGGACGACCTCGGTCGCGCGTTGGATGCCTTAGCTCGCCCTGGTGCTGGCCCGTCTCGCCTCTCTGATCCTCCTGAAGTCATGGCCTTTCCCATGTCCCGTGCACCCTAGGCGATGCTTAAGGAAACTTCAGTTTTCGGCCAGAGCCTCGATGATTCTTCATGTTTCAATGTAAATCCTAAGTGTTTAATCGAAGTTACGGTTTTTATTCAAATTCTGAGACTATGGAATTCTTAGCCCATGATTTCTTAAGCCTTTCGCAGGGAGGAGGAGGAGAAGGAGGAGGAGGAGGAGGAGGAGGAGGAAGAGGAGGGAGGAGGGAGGTGGAGGAGGAGGATGGAGGATGAGGAGGAGAGGAGGGAGAGGAGGAGGAGGAGGAGGAGATCGGAGGAGGCGGAAGAGGTCGGAGGAGGGAGAGAGTTTGGCTCAAGCGATACTTGTTCGCAGGGTGCGCACCGCATCTCAATCGTACCGATGACCCACAGCACGGTTCTGTGAGATGCTGGATAGGGCCACGAGAGGACAGCACCCCCAGCACTGGCAGCCACGCGGCCGATGCTAGCCACTGGGGGGCAGGAAGATCGGCGTGGCAACCGCTATCGCATCTTCATTTTATGTTTTATTTTGTTTTTTTTTTTTTTTTATTTCTTTTTTTTTTTTTTTTTCCTTTCTCTGTTTTTTTATTCTTTTGTTTGTGTGCCTTCTCCTCCTCCTCCTCCTCCTCCTCCTCCTCCTTCTCCTCCTCCCCCTCCTCCTCCCCTTCCTCCTCCTCCGCGCCCAGCACGGGCCGGCGAGCGGGGGAAGCTCAGAGGAGGAACAGGTACCCGTACCTCTACCCTTTGCCCGTTTTCTCCTCTTCGGGCCTCCTCGGAGGCCCTCGTCGCCACCGCTGGATTCGCCTCGAAGTCTCGGTCAGAACGCACTTCGGGAGAGGTCCGGGGAGTAGCGGCATCGGTACCTTTGGCCTCCCCAGAAGCAGTCTGACCGACTTGGTCCTCGGAAGTGCAGGATCTCTTTCGCCCTTGCGCAGCTTCGCCTCGCCCAGGCGGCACGAACCGAAAACGAGATCGATTTCCATGTGGCCCGATTTGCCTCGCGTGGCTCGAACTGCGGTCCACGCACCGGGGCGGTCAAGTTGTACGGCGGTGCTGTGTGTCAGGGAACGCATCGAGCGGCCGGCAGACCTTTGGAGCTCCTTCTCTCCTTATGAAGCGTAGGTGACCGACGGTTCCTTGGCTTCAGTCGGGCCTGTCCCTTTACAGGGGCAGCGTTCAAAAATTGCAGAAAATGGACGGGGGACGATTGTTCGACGACTTTTGAATAACTATGTTCGGGGGTATTGTGGGACATTTTGTTTTATTTGTCGTCCAAAACCCGCCTGTAGGGGGACACGCCCGACGTAATCCTTGGCCGCTCCCAGTCGTTGCCACCTGTCAGCCTCCGAGAGCCCCAAGCGCTCGAGGGGGGCGGCGGGCCCTCGCCTTCCCACACACGCCCGGGAGGCATGCGCCAGCCATCGCACGCCGATGCCACAAGAGTTGTCAATGAGGTGATGGGCCTGCTTTCCACCACCACCACCACCACCAATAAGCTCGAGGGGGAAGGGGTCCTCCTCCTCCTCCTCGTCCTCCTCGTCCTCCTCCTCCTCGTCCTCCTCCTTCCCCCCTTTCCAACGCATGGTGGTGGTGGTGGTGGTGGTGGTGGTGGTGGTGGTGGTGGTGGTGGTGGTGGTGGTGGAAAGCGGGCCCATCATGAGAGCCGATGGCCAAGACCAGTGCGATGTACAGCTCGCCTATGGTTGGGCGCTCGCAGGCGCAATCGCTGCTGCGCTCACAGGAGTGACAGACGATCGGAGTTCTGAGCACGACACAGTGCTTTGGATCAGTTCTTTGGATCAGTCTGAGCACGCCGCAATTACAGTCAAGTTGAGATTGGGTCGGGCCATACAGAGGGCCCCATCCACTCTTGCAGGGTGCACGGACTCGCCAGCCTGTCTACGCGCTGACGTTCGGACCAGCGTTGCAACAGGCAAATGCGCAGCATCCGAGAAAAGCGGTGGCGGCGGGAGGCACGGCAGTGGGCACATCCGCGGCGGTTGCGGGGTTCGGTCCAGTCACATCCGTGGCCCGCGAGGCATGCGGCGAAGCTCGGGCGCACGGATGAGGGAATCAGATGCGGAGGAAGCGGCTGACAGCGGGCAGTGGGAGTTCTCCAGGCAATGCAGCCCTGGATTACCAGCTTGGAACATATCCCGATCCCTGTGATTGGCATCGCCTCATCGCGATGCCAGTCTCATGGCTCCCATTAGTTTCTGAGGGTGCATCCCTAAGATTGGCATGGCGTCCTAGCTTGTCAATCCCAGGGCTGGGGATACGTTCGAGGCGGTTTACTGAAGCGAGAGTGCTGGGTCACCCGCAGGGGCGTCAAGGCAGCAGCGCGTCGCGCGACGCGGACTGCGTCGGAGAGCCTGCCAGTCCACAGGGCGGCCGCGCACAAGCGGAAAGGTGGCCGAGCATCGCGGGGCGCGATGCGCGATGTGAAGTGCCCCAGGCCTCGGGGGGGGGGGTCAGCCACGCGCAGAGGGGGGTGGGGGAGGGTGGAGGGCTTCTTAGGAGCACCCCTGCCTGCTTCTTCGAAGGCGCGGGCCTCCTCTACAGATGTAAGGCCGGCGCCTCCTAAGAGGCAGCCTCCCTCTGAGAAGCCCTCCCCCCCTTCCCTCCCCCCCCCTCCCTTTGGTGCGCGCCGCCCAAGGGGAGCTCGCTGTCGCAGGAAGCCATGGAGCAGCGTGCCCTCCTGCCTCTCGGCTGCCACCTTCCCTTCCCCTTCTCCCCTTCAGGATCCCATTCATCCTCCTCCTCCTCCTTTTTCTACTTACCCTTCTCCTCTTCCAGCCCTCCTCCTCCTCCTCCTCCTCCTCCTCCTCCTCCTCCTCCTCCTCCTCATCCTCCTTTCCATTTCCCTTCCTTTGGGGGCGGCCCCAGGAGGAACCGCCGAGGGGAGGCGAAGCCTCGGTGCAGAGCACGGTGGCGCTCCAACTCGCCGGGCAGGCAAGGGCGGAGCAGAGGTGGCAAGGTCTTTGGCCGAGCAGGAGGGTGTCGTCGCCGGGGCGTGCGCGCTGCTCGTGCCCAGCTCCCCCTCGAGATCCCACTCCTCCCCCCGCATCCCCCGAACCCCCCCCCTTCGTCCTGCATCTCGGCCACCCTTGCCTCTTGCCCGCTCTGCTCCACGGGCGGCGTCGGGCCTCCGAGCGGTAGTCATTCAGGCCACTGGCGCGGAGGGACGCGGGGGATCGCGCTCATCTCCGCATCCCCGCCCACTCCCCCTCTCCTGCCCCCCCCCCCCGGTCTCTTGCCCGACTCCCTGCTTCCGTCCCCGTGTCTCCCCACTCCTGTCACTCGTTCCTTCCCTCCCTCCCTTCCTCCCTTCCCTCCCTCCCATCTTTGTCCGCCCTCTCCAATTTTCATCCTTCCATCTCTGCCTCTCTCCTGCCCTTCCACCCCCCCCTCGGGCCTCGTCAGCCGCTGTGGCAGAAGATAGCGTTCAGACCTCCGCCGACATCCGTTCCAGAGCCCTCCCCGGCCTCTCTCCCGGCAAGATGTTCGCCCCAGATCTTTGCATTGCGCCCCCCCGGGGAGCCCGGCAAAGGGAGCCCGTGGCCGAAGTCGAGGGCCCCTCCCCACGCCCCCCTCCTCTCCATGCCCGCCCCCCGCCCCCCGCGACCCCCCCCCGCCCCGGGGCCACATGCTCCCTCGGGCAAGCCCCGCCCCAGGATCCCAGATCCCTCACGGTCCGATTCCGTCAATCCCGGCCTCCTTCCCAGCGTGTCTCTCTACAAAGATAGTAAAAAATAGTTTGGGGACCACTTGTTATATTTGCGAGCATGTTTTGCATATGTTTGGTGGTTTACCTTCGTTCCAAACAGATCCCCCTGCAGGGGGACACGCCCGATGAATCCTAGATTTCGGTTTCTGGGGCTCGTCATTCGGCACCGTGACCCGCAAAAACAAACTCAGGGGCGGAACTCGAGCCTGGGGGACGGCGGGGATCTCGGGGGCCGCGCGCTGCAGAGGTCGCATCGTCGCATGATCGCTGCGCGCGCACTCCCCTACCCAATGCCAAGGAGGAGTGCGATGCCTCCGCCCGTGGGCCCAGGATGGGGCTTGGCCAGGAGCGGTGGACATCTGCAGATCTGGTCGCACGGGCTGCTCGGGACGTGGTCGCATGGCTGGAGCGTCTCGTTTCGGCCACTTGGTTGCTCGGCGTTTCAGAGGACACGTCGTTTCACCTGCATCTTCCTCCCGATCCGATGTCCCAAGCAGCACCTTCTGTCGCGCGGGCGTGCTTCCCGCGCCAGAGCAGAGCGCCGGCGTCGGGAGAAGGTACGCTTAAGTCGGGCATGTCCCTCTATAGGAGGGAGATTCCAAATTAGTCCAACCAACAGTCTGGGGACGGCTATTGCTTTTTACTATTTGTGATGATGTTCGAGATTTAAAACAAATAACTATGTTGCATTTTCTCTTCTTCCAAAACTTGTCTTTAGGCGGGCATGCCCGACCTCATGGTGCGCGTTCACCACGTGGGGCGTTCGGCGCGACTCGCCTCCGGCGGGAGGCCGGGGAAAGGCTGGCGGAGGGAGCGCGGCGGGTGGAAGCGCGGGGCGTCACCAGTCTCGGTTGGAGGGTTTGCGGGTCGGCCACGCGACCCCCCCGTTCGCCTCGCGGGCGGAACTCGGGTGATGATGATGCTGATGATGACGATGATGATGATGATGTTGATGCTGATGCTGATGCTCATGCTGGTGATGATGCTGCTGCTGATGATGATGATGATGATGATGATGATGATGATGATGATATGATGCTGCTCCTGGTGATGATGATGGTGAGGTTGTTGATGTTGATGTCGGTGATGCTGATCATGTGATGTTGATGTCGGTGATGCTGATCATGCTGGTGATGATGCTTGATGGTGGTTGGTGGTGGCGGTGATGATGATGGTGATGGTGATGATGCTGATGATGATGCTGATGATGGTGAGGATGATGATGATGATTATTTTGGTGATAGTGATGTCCGCCCCCACGGCCCTTCGGGCAAGGGCTCTGGGCCGCAACGAATGCGGGGCGCTTTTCTCGTGGGCGTCCCGCGAGGAGCGCCTCCCTGGGACCGCGGGTCCAAGGGGCCGCGCCTTGGGGTCCAGACCGCGAGGGCGCGGACACGGATACGTTCGCCGCTCGTGATCGCCCTGACGAAGACGACGACGACGACGACGACGACCGCGGCGGCGGTGGTAGTGGCGGCGGTAGCGGGGGCGGTTGCGGCGGGGCGGCGGCGGCGACGACAACGACGACAGCGACGCCGTTGCCGACGCCGACGCCGACGCCGACGGAAGACGGCAACTACGACGACCGCGACGACGACGACGACGACGACGACGACGACGACGACGACGACGACGACGACCGCGACGACGACGACGCCGACGGCGACGACGAACAGCCAACGACGACGACAACGACGACGACGACGACCACGACGACGACGACGACGGCGCCGACGACGACGACGACGACGCCGCTCACCCGCGCCGCCGCCCGCCCGGGCACCCGCGCGGCTCGAGGGCGGCGAGGGGGCTCTGGGCCCACCCCCCGCGGGCTCGGCGGGGCCGCGAGGCGTCCTGGATGCCTGGGTGGCAGCGGGCGCGGGCCCCCCGCGGGGGGGGAGGGCGGGACCTGGTCCGATCGCAGCCATTTCGGCCCGATCGCAACCACTTGGGGCGGTTTCCAGCCGATTGCGATCGGACCGATGTGGTTGCGTTGTTTCGGGTCCAGTTACACAATCTTCCAGAGAGTTTCCAGAAAGCGTGGGTTGCCTTAAGCTCACCGGTGACATGCCATCGGGCCCATCAGAGACCACGAGTAGTAGTAATGGCAGTAGTAATCAGTTAAGAGTAGTTAGTAGTAGTAGTAGTCGTTTAGTAGTAGTAGTTGTAGTAGTCGGTGAGTGTAGTACTTATACTACTGTACTGTAGTAGACGAAGGTAGAGTAGAAGTAGAAGTAGAAGTAAGAAGTAGGAAGTAGTTGAAGTAGTGTAGTAGTAGTTCACGAAAGCAGTAAGTAGTAGTAGTAGTCGTAGTAGTAGTCGTCGTAGTCGTAGTAGGTCGTAGTTATGTAGTAGTAGATTGTAGTAGTTGTAGTACCAGTTGTAAGTAGTAGTGTGTAGTAGTAGGAGTAGTAGTTGTAGTTGCAAGCAGCAGTAGTAGTAGTTGTAAGTTTCGTAGTAGTTTGTCGTAGTAGTAGTCGTAGTAGTAGTAGTAGTGGTGGTAGTAGTAGCAGTAGTCGGAGTAGTAGTAGGAGTAGTAGTAGTAGTAGTAGTAGTAGGAGTAGTAGTAGTAGTAGTAGCAGTAGTAGTAGTAGTCGTAGTCGTAGTCGTAGTAGTAGTACTAGTAGATGTGCCAACAGTTGAAATAGTCGTTGGAGCAGTTTGAGTCGTAGTCGTCATAGTAGCCGTAGTCGTAGTAGTAGGAGTAGTGGTAGTAGTAGCAGCAGCAGTCTCAGTAGTATCAGTAGTACTAGTAGTAGTAGTAGTAGTAGTAGTAGTAGTAGTAGTAGTAGTAGTAGCAGTAGTAGTAGTAGTAGTGAAACGGTCGTAGCAGAAATTGTAGTAGCAGTAGTAGTAGTAGTAGTAGTAAGAATAGTAGTAGTAGCCGTAGTCGTAGTAGCATGTGTAGTCGTAGTAATAGTAGTTGTCGTAGTCGTAGTTGTAGTAGTAGTGGTAGTAGCAGTAGTAGTCGCAGTCGTAGTAATAACTGTAGCACTGGCAGTAGTAGTAGTAGTAGTAGTAGTAGTAGTTGTCGCCGTCGTCACAGTAGTAGCAGTAGTAGTAGTAGTAGTAGCAGCAGCAGCAGTAGTAGTAGTAGTAGTAGTATCAGTAGCCGTAGCAGTAGTCTTAGCAGTCCTAGATGTGCTAGCAGCCGTAGAAGTAGTAGTAGTCGTAGTAATAGCCGGGGTAGTAGTTGTAGTGGTAGTGGTAGTAGTTGAAGCCGTGGTCGTAGCAGTAGTAGTAGTAGTAGTAGTAGGACTCGTCGCATCAGTAGTGCGATATGTCAGTATTATTATTCGCCTTCGTGCGTAGAAGAAGAAGAAGAAGACGAAATTGTAGTAGCGGTACTAGTGGTAGTATGATGGCTCACAGTAGTAGTAATAGTAGTAGTAGTAGTAGTAGTAGTAGTAGTCGTTGCCGTCGTAGTAGTAGTAGTAGTAGTAGTAGTAGTAGTGGTAGTAGTAGTAGTAGTAGTAGTGGTTTGGTGTTGGTGGTGGTGCCAGCAGTCGTGTTCTTATTCGTAATCGTAGTTGTAGTAGTCGTAGTGGTCGTCGTGTTTGTCGCAGTAGTCGCAGTAGTTGTTGAAGCGGGAGCAGTAGTAGTAGTAGTAGTAGTACTAGTACTAGTAGTAGTAGTAGTAGCGGTAGTAGTAGAAGTAGTAGTATTCGTAGGAGTAACCGTAGTAGTTTTAGCAGCAGTGTGTACTTGCTGTGAACCAGGTAGTAGTAGAGTAGTAGTATTCGTAGTGGTAGTAGTAGGAATAGTTTTCATAGTAGTAGTGGTGGGTGTAGTAATGATAGGTGCATGAATCGTGTTAGTAGTAGTAGTAGTAGTAGTAGTAGTAGTAGTAATAATAGTAATAATAGTAGTAGTAGTAGTAGTAGTAGTACGGGTTCATGTAGTAGTAGTAGTAGTAGTAGTAGTCGTAGTAGTTGTTGTTGTTGGTGTAGCAGTAGTAGTAACAGTACCACTCTGGAGTGTACTGGTTTTGTTTTTCTTATGTGTACAATTTGTCGCGGTAGTAGTCGTAATAGAGGTAGTAGTAGCGTCAGTAGTAGTGGTAGTAGTAGTAGTAGTAGGGGTAGTCGTTAGTAGTAGTTGAGTAGTATTCGTTAGTCGTAGTCGTAGTATGTGATAGTGTGTAGTAGTGGTTAGTAGTGTAGTAGAAGTCGTAGCAGTTAGTAGGAGTAGTTGAGTAGTGGTTGTAGTCTTAGAGTAGTAGAGTAGTAGTA